>JAUUDY010354471.1:0-11513 GCA_032361765.1 Panulirus inflatus
AAGTAGAGAGAGAAAAAGGAAATGATTGGTAGGTACCTGCTGGAAAGGAGAGCAAAGAACTATGAGGAATACATGAAAAAAGCAGCATGAGGCCAAAAGAAAGGTACATGAAATGAAAAAGAGGAAAATGAGAGATGCAGTGAGAGATTATCAAAGAACCTCAGAGAGAATAACAAAATGTTTTAGAAACAGGTGAGCAGATGGGAAGTGGTAAAATGCAAAGAAGATATGAGGAAGAGATGGACTGAGTATTCTAAGGGGCTGCTGAGAGTGCTATAAGACAGGGAGGCACATGTGATGTGCTTGGGATAAGGAAGTATGCAGAGCTAGAGAGTCATGGAGACTGTTATGTAAAATGAGAAGGCACGGTAAAAGCTTTGCAAATAAAAAAAGTGTTGCGAAGCAGAAAGAATGGATGGAATTGCAGCCAAGATTCTCAATAAAGGGTTGATAGTCCCATTGATTACTTAGTCTGGCTGTTCAACATTTCTAATGCCCAAGGTAAGGTGCCTGATGATGGTAAAATGCATACATAATGCCCTTGTATTACGGTAAGGGAAAAAAAAATGAAAGTTCAAACAACAGAGGGTTAAGTATACTAAGTGTTACTGGAAAGGTGTATAAGACAATGGTTGGAGACAAGACGGTGGCATGAACAAACCACCTGACTGGGAATCAGCAATGTGCCATTATAAGCAGTAAAGAACGTGTGGACTAAGCATTTCCTTTGAAAAAGTTGCAAGAAATATCTGAAGAAGGATTTGCATGCGAATTTTCTGAATTCAGTAAAAGCTTATGATAAGGTTGACAAATATACCAGTTGGAAAGTGCTACAAATACTTGTGGAAGGAAATACTGGGGAGTTTTTACCTGGATAGTAAGAATGTATGCAAGAAGGAAGGCGAGTGGTTCCCAAAGAAGGTGGGCCAGCGTCAAGGATGGGCGATTTCACTAAGGCTGTTTAATCTCTTCATGAATGGGGTAGGCAAGGAGGTATATGAGGGTCTTGGAAATGAAGCATTTCTACAGTATTCTGAGGGTATGGGGGTTTAGGAAGAGAATCAGTTGCTGTTTGCAGTTCAAATGGTTCTAGTGGCACACTTAAGGGAAACTCCCGGAACTAGTGTCTGAGTTTGGGAGAAAGTGTCAAATGAGGAAACTGAGAGTTACTGTGAACAAAAGTAAGGTGGTGAGGTGCTGCAGGGAATGAGATAAGATGGTTTGAGTCAAAGAATGAATTGGATCAAAAAGGTGGAAGTGAGCTGACAAGAGACTGAGTGAACAATAGGAGAGAGTGAACTGAGGCAATGTGGAATACAATGGGCAATATGCTGTCAGTGGACTGAACCAGGGCATATGAAGCAGCCAGGGAAAACCACAGAAAGGTCTGTGGGGCAAGGTTGTGGATAGGTGAATGTAGTTTTAGTGCATTACATGTGACAGTTGTTGAATGGATGTGTGAATGAGGCCTTTTCTTTATTCCTGGCACTATCTTGCTGATATGAGAAATGGCATACAAGAATGAAAAAATAAAAATAGACAAGCAATACACTCACATAATGACCTCTCCATCCATAGTTGCTGTTGAAAGCAGTTCAACAGACGGATGGAAACATACATCCACAACGCCTGAGTCTGCTTCAAGGTCAGGTGGATGATCTCGTTGGGCCTCTATTGCTGGTTTAACCCCAAATATTTCCTCCAAAGTTGCTTCTGCATCAGAGCTTGAAGACGTGTCCGTCTAAGTGGAATAAGACATTAATGACAGGTTTAAATGGGGAAGGTCCAATCACCATATGTTGCATGGCAGTACTATGTAGGATTGTTCTGAACACAGCACAGGAAAAAATAGGACTGTGTAACACTATATGACCTAAAAATCTGAGTATGGAGGTAAAAGAAAAGATGTAAGAGAACATGGCAAGTAACTGATAAAAGAATGAAAAACAAATGCTGCACAAGAAATATATGGAAACTTTGGGATGTCATTAGAATTGCAGAAGATTGTGAGTGATATGAAAAAGGAAAGATTGCTCATTTCCAATGACTCTTTTATATAAGAAATGGGACACCAAAATACCCTCTAATATCATACACTTAAACTTTAATAAAACCTTCAACAAAGCACCACAAAAAAGATTATACAATAAAATAAAAGCACACAGCACTGGAAATTAAGAGTGCACTTCAATAGTGGATTGGCTCACTGATAGGAAACATTGAGTTATATTAAATGAGGAAGCATCTGACTAGCTTCATATAACAAGTGCAGAAGTACATAGCCCAGTCCTAAGACCCCATACTTTTCACCATCTATATCAACAATCTGGAGACTAGACTCACCAGCAGAAATCTGATTTTCACCAATGATGCAGCATTGGGGTAAGACCAGTCAATGGAAGACTGCTTACAGATTCACAGTGATTCAAACAAGCTATGGAATGATCAGAGGCATGGAAATGAATTTCAAAATAAATAGATACAAAGTAAAACCACATTCTAATGGATTTCAATATATTGGAATTTTGCTTCAAAGAGGACTCTTCAGGCCCCATCAGACTGAGTTTGGGACATAAAGAAAAACTCAAGGAAAGCTAGTTACATCCTAAATCTAGTTTGATAAGGTAAGGAACCATCAAGTTGAGTTTGGGATGTAGAAGAAAAATTGCCCAATTCCCAATATTGCTCCAGGATGCTTGGTGGCAGGAATACATGAGAAAGCCTATTGCACATCATATTGGTGCACTTTTTTTTCACTAACATACAATGTTCTTTCTGGTAGTTTAATGGTACAATACCATTCATTATCTTTAAATCTACAAATATAATTTAAGTATGTATATCAAAATAAAACAAGACCTAACTAAGTCATGGCCTGCCTGTCTGAGGTAAGAGTGCAATGGGTCAATGCATAAACAAATCAGTATTCATCTTCTCATGCAATAGCAGTGTTATTTTGGTACATGAGCCATTCCTTTATGTATCGAATCATGGCAAATAAGAGTGTTATCAGTGTTGCAGGTGCTTAGAGGTCCAAGAAACACATATCACAGCTGAAAAGCTGAGAATGACTGAACACCACAAGTGTGGGAAAGTAGCTCAAGCATGCCCCATTTCTGACAAGGACATGATTCAGGTGACCAAGTGACCCTGGAGCTGCCCCAGTTCTGACAAAGGCATGATTCATGTAACTCTATTTCCCTCTAACTCAGAGTTTTCTTTGCTACTCCCTGAACTCCAGTCTTAAGGGGTGACCAACACACCACAATATCATTGTTGGACCAAAGTACGTTTACAGTTCACAATTACTTTGCAAATTCCTTGCGTTGCTGGGTGAAAATTTAGGATGCAAAAGAATCTAATTTGGCATTTAACAGACAACCCTTCCTCCCCAGTTAGTCAGTTAGAACAGTGTTTTACTATAAATGACTTTCTAGTAGGACCGGATTCATAACTGGATATCTATGTGGATATTGCCAGTGTAATAAGAGGAGTAAAGAAAGATGGGAACTGCATTCACAAGGGGACTTAAGACATACTCCAAAGTTGGTCTGATATGTGATAACTGCAAAATAATGAAGATGGAACACAGTGAAAAATGGCCTCAATAAGCTACAGTAATCTGTCTGTGTGAGGGACTTATGAGTCGATACTGTACCTAACCTGTCATGTCAGCGCCAAATAACAAAAATCCTAAAGAGCAACAAACCGTCTATGGACAAAAAAAATTAGAATAATTTTTCATACAAAGACAAGGGTATATTCAACAAACTATTCACTGAATAAACAAGGCCACAAGCAGAATATGCTTCTCAAGTTTGGTCATCTCACTTAAAGAAATACAAAAAACTAAACGAGGTCTGGGGGAAGGCAACAAAGATAGATACCTGAATTAAGAAATGTGAGGTATTTGGAGGTTAGAGACTACTAATTTACCCACAATGTAAGACTTGATCACAACCTTCAACTAAATGATGCTGACAGTGAATAGTCCACAGAAAATTACAAATACATAAAGATCAGCAGCCAAAACAAGAGATTATGCATGAAGCTGGTCTGGAAAAAATGTAAAGTATAGTATAAGGGTAGTGGAGCAATGGAAAACAATAAAAAATAATACTGTAAATGCTGACAGGATAAAAAAAGTTGTATGATAGTAAAGATAATCTAAGAGATGGGGACCAACAAGTGTAGCACTTCTGCCCAATATCATAAAAATAGGTAATATAACAGGTATGGAAACGAACATACACATGCACACATATGCTCTGTTTAGAATCAGTCAAAAAAAAAAAGGAAAAATATGTCAAACCTTAAAGAAATAATGGCAAAATACTGTACTTACATCTGACTCGTCACTAACACTAATCTCTGCCTCGCTCAAGTTATCACTCTCCTGCAATAACATACAAATTCCTATAAAGTCACACAAAAGAATATAGATATATACTTAAATAAGAACAACTTTACATTAATACTTCCATTGTTCAGGGCAGCACCCTACACAATATGTAATGCATTTTCCAGAGCAGCCTACACTTTTAAGATCCCAAGTTGTTTGTCTGTAAGTGTAACATGAGTAAAACTTATCAGTAAGTAATAATGGGCTGTGTAATTATTGGAATCAAGGAAGAGACAACAAAGTGAGCCTGTTATGTGGAAGTGATCAAACAAACTTTGCCATCAATGTAAGTAAGAACCATGTGAACTTCTTCATTTTGATATCCTAGACCAATGCTCATTCTTATCACAGAAGTTTAGAAGATCTGTCAGGCATAACCTTTTTCTCTAAACTCATGCTGGCTCTAAGTTTAGAGGTTTCTACTTTGTGAATACAGTATTCATTTATGTGCACTTTGATTATGTTTTCCAGTGTTTTACAAGTACAAATAACTACTTTTTTGTCTTTTAATACGCTGATATTCAGTAGAGTACACAAGGTGGAAAATGATGATTGCTCATCTGAATGACAGAGTTGGACACTGACCTATCCATTAGAATAATACAGGTGGATATTGACCAATCCATTAAAATAAAAGAGTTCTATAATGAACTATCTGTTAGAATAACTGAGTTGGATACCGACCAATCCAATAGATTAAAAGAATTGCATATTGACCTATCCATTAAAATAACAGATTTGGATATTGACCTATCCATTAGAATAATACATTTCTTTTCAAGAGATGCAGGTACATTGTGAGGTAAGGGTTTTTATAGCACAATAAGGTTACATTATCAAATACTGAATGTTGCACAAAAAAGCTTTGAGAATTAAACTGTAACTTAATAAAGCACAATGATTTTCATATCCAAGTTAAGGGCACAAGTTAGATATATGGATGAAAGTTAAGCTTTAACCCACTCCGTGTAAGGAGGCATCACTTTCATAGGTTTGTCGCTTCAGAGTGGGACATAACATTTGTTGTTTTAAACCTAGCATTTTTAAAAGAGTAATGGTAAGGTTGTTACAAAAACTAAGTTCTCAAGGACTAAGATCCATTAAAAATTAAATGAAAACAAAAATCTATTTTCCTAGCTATATTGTAATGCCTCTTCTTGGGCTCAAATACTAAGTTTTATGAATTATATACAGCTTGTGACGTAAAAATAATCTATGTTTGTGGTAGATCAACAGACTGTATACAATGTATCTGACCACCACCTCCACCACTGCATGGGAATGCCCATGAAGCAAGTAAACTTTAGTTTGTTTTTCACAGTTTTGCAGTTGTTTTGGTATACCTTGTACTGTGAGTAGCTTATATGTGTAGCATGGGATACCATAGACCTTGAGACATATACACATATCTGGTACTGGGCAGAATGTAAACAACTGCACCAATCAGCCACTCCTCCATCCTAACCCAGGCTTAGTTTGTAACTGTCTCCATGGGGTCTAGCTGGTGATTTATAAAAACAACCAACTCCATTTCCAATAAGAGAAGTTTCGCTGATCTCGTTCTACTCCACTACCTCAATGTTGTCTTCAGACTTTAATCCACAATAATAACAATACATTTACTAAATGGCAAAACTAACTGTTCTATCAGAATAACAAACAAAAGCAATTCTACATACTCCATTATCATAATTTCCATCATTATTATCAGAATGATTGTCTGCATCTTCTTCATTCTCAGTGTTGTCTCCTTCACTGGCCTCATCATTCTGATCTTCCACAGCAATCATTGGGAAGATTCCTCCAGGTGGTATCTCATCCCCTGAGTCATCAGATTCTGGGGGATCCTCCTAAAATACAAAAAGGAAGTTACAACATCAGAAATGACTGTGATGAGGAAAAAAAAAGTACAGTTTATACATAATATATATAAATCCATAAAATATTTCACACTATTTTTACAGTGTCTGAAAACAAAATCATATTAACAAACTCCCTGCCAAAAATACAATTCTCTAATTAGGCAGAAATTCTTGTTCGCCATTTACCGTGATAGAGACAGCACCAGGAAAAGATGATGAATTACCCTATATATGCATATACACCAATACCAATGCTCTCTTTCCACAACCAGAACCCACAGAACTTTCTTCCCATCAAGATATTAAGGTTAAATGTTCTTGTTTTAATACTCTGACTACAATTTGAATTTTACAAAATTTTTGCCACTCTACCAAGATCTATAAAAACAAAGTCAACTGAACTTAAGACATCTGTTTATGTAAATGACATGATTATGAGCAAAGAAATGGTTAATGTGGCTCAAGCTTAATTAACCAAGTTGTAAATGTAAAACAAAATCTAAGAATGATCTACACATATGAAACACAAAAACTTGAGGGAAATCTAAACAGAGTGTCTCACCATACAGCTAACGTGATTCTTGTCATTTTTGATGGAGTTCACTAAACCTGAAATCAAATCTGTTCTATGGTCCAGTTTCTGATTATCTTATGATTCATAATCTTAAACCAGTCAATATACAATCAACCTAACAAACAGAATGCAACATATGATTATCATCACTGTATACCTCTCCCTCATAAGCAGAAAATTTAGACATATGACGGAAGTGTCCCTGTTCTCTTGGACCTGGATCCTGGTGTTATAGCACCTGACTTCTACGATATATCTCAGCTGCTGCGGGAGGTTAGGTGAGGTTCCTAAACATTCTGCTGACTTTTTACAAGTATTTACCTTTTTTCCTTACACTTATTTACCCAATACTTTTCCTGATAATTACAGCCTTTACCATTTCATCATCTAATTCAGTATTACAATACACAATACAATACAGTATATTGTTTCAAACCAAACCGAACTGCTGTTATTCAATTCTTTAAACACACTACTATTGCAGTATAAATTATCGTTGACTGTCAAGAACAGGTTTGCATTATGTTCTGCAATGTTGGTGCAGTGTTTAAAGAAAACAATTACAGATGAAGAACATGATTTGGAGCTTTATATAAAAAAAAAAATCAGAAACAGCAGTAGAGGTTATGAATATCCAATTATACAGTATTAGGTAATACACATGTAATACATCAAAATAAAATCTAGGAAAACCTCATCTAACTTCATCTAACAGCCGCAATGGCATTAGAATATACCATAATATTTGTCTCCTACAGAGGCTCATATGGAAGCTTGCTGTGTCATCTGTTGATATCAAGACAATATCACTGGTGTATTTAAACAAGAAAACTGAACATTAAGATAAACTCTGATTGCTAAGGAGGTTAGGTGAGGTTTGCAATGATTCCACTGATTTCCTACGGGTGTGCTATGCACTTTTCTTGCTGCACAATAAATGTATCGATATCATTTATAACAAAAGATGAAATAAATCAGCACTCTGCAAACATATCTCAAATAACACTTAACTTATAATACCTTTAATCTAATTGGCTATTTCTAATATCTTATTTCAATGATTAACTACATACTTTCACCACATACTCGATATCCAAATCAAATTCTGATGCATCTAAACTGATAATTAGCTACCATATTAATATCAATTGGTGCAGACCAGTCAGCAAAATAAGTGCGAATTAAGTTCACCGCTTTAGGAAATAGTATGAATTTCTACAATCAAAAATGAAACCTAACTTCTATACAAAATGTGAATTATTGCAAAAAATATAGTGGCTCAAGAAAAGAGTAAACAATATTGCCATGATACCATCTGATCACGTCAATTTGTCGGCAAAATAATCAGTCTCCTGTTTAATTCGTAAGAGGTTTACCAGCTCTTCTTCTAGTAACCTCAAAATATAAGCCATAACCTTACAGTTTAAAGTAGACTTGTCAGAGATAATACTCACAAAATTTGGAATAAAGGACTTCATTTTTGTCACTGTCTAGGAACGCGCATGGTAGACTACACGTTTGTTTACGTTGAAGGTGTTTTAAAAATAAATCGTCAGCGAAGACTGTAGGGAAGGTACACAGGTTAAAGCGCACAAACTTACTGGCGAAGGTAAAGGTGTAACCACCATTTTCTTCATTAGAATATATTACATAATTATTGGTGTGATATTTGGCCGACCTGTCAGCACCGGCGAGTCAAACTGTATTCTTCCGACTAGATTATTATCGATATTGTCTATTTTTCTTAGTGACAACTTTGGATTATGCTGGGGTCGGCTCGGGTCAAGAACCAAGGAGGTGGAGTCTTCGCGTGAAGGTTGTCAGGTTGATTGTTTTTTTCTTTTTAGCCAAATACTTTTCCTATACTTCAAGATGACAACTTGAATACGGACACGAGCTCTCCCGCGACCCTGGTGAATTTAATGCAATTAAGATGGAACTTGATAATTGCCCATTAGAAATGATGTTTGTATGAATCTCAGTATATGGAAAAACTTTTCTTCTTGCATGATAATCGATAAATTCGATGATGAAATGGCTGTACTAAATTAGCATTAAATATTTGAGCAACTGATGCCGACTAAAAACGTCAAAATAAATACACCTAACCTTCTTGATCACATGAATTGCCAAAATATAACCATCCTAATATAGTGACTTCCATCGACACTGGAAATAATACGAGTGAATACAGTTGTACATTACCAACTATCTGTATTATATTCTTATTAATTGTTTATTTTCACCATGGGACATAACTTGAAAACCAAAGCTTAATTTTCACAATGTCAAATGAAATGGTATCTCTCAACCATCCTGAACACAGTCAAGCGTGTGAAGAGGATATTTCTTACGTTTCTTAGTATATCACAAACTGTAGGTTTTGCCTCAGGCTCTTATGATTCTCTTGGTAGAGGGTATCACGCGCTTTTGATGTCTAATAATATTTGTAACTCGTCTTTTACAAAGCTAATCATAGACAAGACAGCAAAATGACCAACAAATGTTCTATTTCATAAGTATAAATCTAGATCTTAGTTTCTCTTCTTCATCTAGAGTTGCGGTAAACCCACCATCAAGAAATTTTCTCGTGGATAACGCATCCATAACCACCATACATGTGATCCCATAAAAAGAAAAAAAAAAGAATGCCCAAGGTTACAGACCCGAATAATTCGGGAGACACCCGAGCCGCACGACTTTTACGGCTAACATTTTGCTGGAAAATGTAAACCACATTCTGCGACACAGAACACCTCAAGTCATATGGAGTAAACCACTCTACCATCCTATATAAGCTCACCGAGCTGAACATCTGCTCATTCTCACACTACAAGAGAAATTTTCCCGAGGGCAACCTTAGAAAAACTGGCAGATTCGTGCAAACACGGCGTGTTAAAGACAGTATTTAGTGACAATTTAAGCACAATAATGTATCTTTACCATACCACTTTCTCCTTTTACCACGTCAGATCATATGTGTCTCAAAAGCGCCGTAAGTGGTACCACAATAAATGTTACTGTGCTCATGCAACACTACACTCTACTAAATAGCACTACCAAACAATTTCAGATGCGAGGAATTGCTAATAAGAAGCACTTTGGCGGAAAGCCTAGATAAGTTTCGAATGACTAAGATTCATTACCCAGTCATATACTAAGCAAAGAGTCAGTCCGTTCAAATCATATATCCTATAATCTCTCGTTACATAAAGGCAGAATAAAACTCACCTCAAGAATTCCTAATATAATCGAAATCACAATATGCTGTGTTGGTTCTGACGTACCTCCATCACAAGTTCAGGCGGGAAGTCTCGTGAACCGATCCAAACACACGAATCACCCACACTCTAAGTACCTGGAATTTTTCGAAGCCTATTTTCGTTTCGAGCAACAGTAAATGAGAAATCTCATCAAGTCCCTTTAGCGAAAACGGAGAGACATTTCCTAAGAATAAGTTACGAAAACAGCCAAATCGCTTTACCAGGTCACTCACATTTCATTGGAGGAACGGAGGTAATGAAACTGGGCAATTTTCGCGGATACAACAAACAAATCACATGAACGATTTAACAACCGATACAAAGATAAGTCAGAAAACTTTCTCAATTTGGTTATAAAACAACTCATTTGTAATTTAACGAAAACCATCGGTACAAATGTCATATAAAATCCCAATTCCATTAAAGTTTAAACGAAGTTTCGATACAGCTTCGGGCATGTGTTGAGTCAGCGGGTGTATTCATAACATTCTTACATTAGTCACAACTGATATTTGCATTCTACATCTGTTTTTATCGCTTGGTCACAAAATGACGGCATTAACACAACGAGCAACATCGAGTGAGAACAAAATATGTCTAAAAGAAATTGGTTGAATCACATTAGTCATTCACACGTTTCATAAACCATGAAGTCATCAATAAAAGGTGATCAATAGCCAGATTCGTCAGTCATTTGTTAGTAATAACATTCTTCATTATGTGTACTTATTGTTCACAGAATTTGTCTGAACAGGTTGACAGCCTTTGAAAGTTTACTTATGACATTGTCGGGTTGTAGAATATGACACTTCGATGAAATATCTGCTTTTAATCTGAGGTTAAGAACAGCAGACAGGATTTCAATGGATACCAAAACTAGGATATTTCTCTCCCTTAATCTACTGAGAACAACAGAAGTACCATTGTGCACGACGGTAAGATCCTTGAACATGACAGTGCGACCAATTGAGGACAATGGGATGACCTTTTCCCTGACGCTTAGGAGTTAAACAATCGTCACGCCCTTTAGGCAGCGAGAGCGTTTTCAAAGGGTTAATCTTACGAGAAAGGACTAAGATGTTTGTAATTAGCATGACATAACATAAAATGTACAGGAGACAGAAGAAGAAGATACATTTTGACTAAATTCCAAGGCAAATCAGATACTATTATTGGGAATAAGTTCAGAAAATAGGTTTCGAACAATTTGGCTTATCAAATGGCAACACCGAGAGACTGCTATCTCTCTATTTTGAGATGCCCCTTAAAGAGTGATATACTGAGGCGCTGTGTATATGAAATGTTACAGGAAGAAGGAGGGAGATTTTAGGAGCCTTAGGGTAAGATGACGTGGGGCGGGTGGCGGGAAGAAAGCCTCTACCCGCCTCATGTAGGTCACCAGCTACCCCCAT
>JAUUDY010354693.1:0-11513 GCA_032361765.1 Panulirus inflatus
ATTTGTTCAGTACAGTGTGCAGCACAGTGCCGCACTGTGCTGCACACCGGTGGAAACGCACCTTTATGTATTTACATGTGTATTTGGGTGGGTTGGACCATTCTTTCGTCTGTTCCTTGCGCTACCTCGCTAACGCGGGAGACAGCGAAAGTATAATCAAGTATGATATAAAGAATATATATCTATTCTTGTTTTATATGAGCTGTTCTTTTGTTGGACGAAGTACGTGAGTAAGAGCAGATTCCTTGTCTTCCGTGTTATTTTCCTTTTGTGCTTGAAAGTCTTGTTTCCATTGATACCTTAATCTCTTCACCTATGCTCTCACAAAATATCTCGTTTAAACTTGGCATCAGTTGTTTAAAGCATAGTCTTTAATGTATTCCATAGAGAATTTAATTGATGTAAGAGATACGTCAATGAAAGCAGTAAGCTGTTCCTTTAAAGATGAATTTCATTATTCGACTAGTTCTTCCATAATGCATATCACACACGCACTTATCTACCCTACGCAGGCCATATGGATTCCGGTGTTTGTCTTTGCTTTTCGGAGTTTAGGCATACTGAGTGAAAGCTGGTCTGTCAGCGGCTGCCAGCTGACTGAATCTGCCGTGCTAAGAATACTTCTGTGTGCTAATATTATAATTTATCGTCGGCTCCAGTGAGAAGTCAGGTATGAAGCAGAGCTACTGGATTTTTTTGTAATAGTCTTCGTGTATTTCACGGGCATGGCGATATCGATTTAACGAATATTGATTTGTGGTCAATACAGGATACTGTAATGTCAGCGGAATCGATTTAGAGGCAACTTTGATTTATATGCTAATTTGAAATTAACTAATATATGGTAAGTTTTTGGAACTGGGGAGGGCTTCAAAGATGGGGGAAACATTTGAGGTGAAAACCAAAAAAGAAAAAACTGACGAAGTAAACAGATGTGGAAATGAGCAGATGATATCTAGCTGTCAGGCAACACTTATAGGGTTTTTATTTTGCTCTCTCAGCACATCTTTTCTGTCACTAATACCAAGAAAGTAATTCCGGTGGATGGTAGACAGTTGGTTCATCATGAGAGAACAATGTCCTACCCACAGCATTACTTCATAGAACTTTTGTTATGGTAGGTTCTTGGGCTGGGATGAAACCCAGTAGGGTGAAAGTCTAATTTAGCACCGCATTGCTATTAGCTTTGCATATTAAGTATTTTTTGTTCTGGGCTGATATAGTGTTTAGAGAAGACGAACAGTTGTAGTGCATGAATTAGAGCTATATAGATTATTGAACGATATTAGATTTAGCAATAGTTTTGAGAGGTATGTACATAAGGGAAAATATGGGGTTTATTGATGTAAGATTAGGAATACATTTGCAAAAAATCAGAACCTCTTAACTTCTTATCATCATGAGATGAAATTTATTGTGATTTATTTTGATGATTGATATTTCCACTGAAAGGTACCACTCATCCATGATTGAGCATTGCACACAAGGCATGGTATTTGAGCAAACAGAGGACAGAAAGAGCAGCCATGGCATCCTCAGCAGCAGACCAGTTCTATATTGGTATATTTTTGATATGTATTTCAACCTCCAGATGAGGTTTTCATGATTTTGAATATTCATGAGTGTTTTACTGACTTGTATTAGTTAATCCCTCTCTAACCGCATTAGCATGATAGAACAAATCACTCATTGTCCAAACATAATAGCAGTACATAGACTTTTACTCGTTCTTTTCTTGTTAATCTCCTGTCTTACATGCAACATGATATCAACCCAGGAAACCTAACATATGCAGCAGTAGCCTAATATAACCAAACATTCTTTTAAGTGAGTACAGCATGTAGAATGGAGTTTTCTGATACTGATGTTATCATCGCTGTGCCCTAGAATTAGGATAGGTTCTCATGCCAGTTGCCTGTCAGTTTGGGATACAATCCTGTACTTGTACCTATTCTGAATCAAAAAGGTCTGTGGAAGTGCATTTAGTAATTTCATTATAGTAGTTTCTTGTAAGGCATTAAAGATATTGAACATATTCAATAACACAGATCAGTTCTAAGTGACAGTGCTTGTCATCATCTCTAGTGGTGAGATTCTTGTCCCCAAAACAGTTGAGATTCTTGTCCCCAAGACCAATGAGACTATTGCCAGAGCTTGGTAAGAATCACTCCCTAGGGGAAACTCTAATCATTGAGAGCAAGGACCACGGAGGATCCAGGTCCAGCAGAAGGAAATGTATGGATAAGAGTTGAAGAAGACTGTGACTGGACAAAGCTTTGTAAAGATTTTCCTGTCCAGTAGTGTTCTGAACTGTATCAGGTTATGAAAATGGATGTCTTCCTTGTTGTCTTATTAGACTCTACATATGTCTATTCAGTGAGTACTTTGTAAAGCTAATTTTTCTAAAGACATAAGAATACTGTTTTTGTCTTTTTCACGGATGACATCATTGCTCTTTATAGAAATACCAAATTATTAATGAATGCATAAATCATATGCATTTATGATGTCAAAGTCTAATAATATTTTGCAAATGTATCTCTTTACTTGATTGGAATAATTTTTTTTACTTTCTTTCTTTCACTCTTGTTTGCTTTTTTATGTATTAGCTTAGTAGCAATAGTGCTTCCTGGGGGCTCCTACCTAATGTTCCAACTGACTACTACCTCATGATCCAACCTGCTACTGCTTACGCCTAAATTTTCCTGCTGGCTACTTCTACGTAATGCTCCTGTCTGGTGTTCCTACACTATTTCTATCTGTTTCTCCTATCATTTTGCCTAGCAGGAAAATCTAGAATTATGAAGATAGAGTTGTATGAGTTGAGTGTTGTCAAGTGTTATGTATGACAAGGATAGATTTTATGTTTGTGGACAGAATGTGCAGTCCACATGCAGGTGAGGCAAAATGAAAAGACAGCTACCTGGATCAGAGGATTGCAACTTGACAACCAGTTAATTGCTGGCTCTTCATGCAGCCATCACTAACTCTCCTTATACACAGGCTGATAGTACTGTTAATATACCTCCCTGGTTGGTGGCTGCCAACCAACTTCTACCTTGCTACGACTCTTAATATTGTATTGGCTTTGTTGTATGTACCTATGCATCTTTTACAGTATTTAAGGTCATTCCTGATAATTATAATCACTCAGAAATCTTATTCTATAAATTTAAGTAGTAGTTTATCTAGCAATTTGTATTTATGATTAATATTTTGACACCAGAGTGCTTTACATTTGGCTACATTGAAACCCATTTGCCATGTCTCTGTTAACTCAACCAGTTTTCTAAATCCCTTTGAGTTGACTTTGTTTCCTAATTTAGTATTGTCAGGAAGTTTCAAGATTCTGCTGGTGAGTCATGTCTCTGGGTCGGTGATGATGTTGAAAAATATAGGTCTGTGGATTGGGCCTTGTGGAACCCTACAAGATGTGTAGCTAGTTGGATGCTTCCTCATTTAAAGCCACCCTGTTTCCTTTTGGGGAGCCAATTAACTGTCTATGTGCGGATGTGATCTATGCTGTAAGATTTTATTTTACCTGGTAATCTTTTATGTGGTACTTTATTGAAGGCTTTACATAAGCCCAAGTGACTAGCAGAAGTTATTTTGGAGTCCCAGTTATTTTATATGTAAATAAAGAATTGAATCAGATTCATTAAACATGATCCTTTATTCCAGAAATCATGTTGACAGTGAGTTATTAATATACTTTCTTCTCAAAATTGAATTATTTTTTCTACGTTTGTAACCCATTACTCAGGACCAAAGTAAGGCAAGTGGGACAGCATTTTGAAGCACATTCTATATTTCCTTTTTTGAAAACTTTGTTACAGTAGCTTGTTTTTGAGGGATGGAATGGTAGAATCTTTGAGGAAGTTCCAGTAGGGAACAGGCATCAGAGATATTGATAGCTACATAGATAGATAGATAGAAAATTCAGGAGGATAAGAAGCTTGTATGAGATAATGTGAATTGTAGTGATTAGGTGTTCAGGGAGGCATGTGAAGCAATTGGGAAACCATTGAATGGTATGTGGAGCCTGGTTATGGAAAGGGAGCTGTGGATTTGGTGTATTACACGTAACAGCTAGAAAATGGATGTGAGCTGATGTGGCCTTTCTTCATCTCTTCCTGGCGCTCCTTCACTAATGTGGGAAATGGCAATCATGTATGAAAAAAGTATAGCGTCCTATAAGTAATGTGTGTAATTTATACATCACTGTGATTAGTAATCATACCACTGATTACTTTAAAACAAAACAGTTCATCCATCTGTGATGTTTCACCAGTGCTAGATATTTGTAGTGTGATTCTGTATATCATTAACACAGTGATGATAAGGGATTGAACTTTGTATATCATATTAACAGTAATTATTGTTGAAACCTATTTATGTGTAGATGACCATATAGATGTGTAGATGACAATATAGAGTTCTTATATCCTTATGTCATAAACAGTTGATAGTAAGTTTCTGCTTTGTATATATTATTGGCTTCAACAATTAAGGTTTTGATAACTCTATATCTTTGAAAGTCAAAACTAGAGATTTTATTTCTATTCTTGTTAATGTATGCATGTAATGTTTTGATCTCTATATATCTTCACTGCTTGATGTTGACATTTTAAGCTTTGTATGTCATAAACATGTTTCAAGTTTCTGATATCTGTCTTTAATGTTTGATATTACCAGTTTGATATATATGTGTGTGTTGCAGGCATGAAATGTAAATTTCATATACATTTTGTCTTAGTTTTTGTATCATTAGCCCTTAATGCTGGATTAGATTTTTTATATCTATATGACATTAACATTTACATTAAGGATATGATTTCTATATGTCATCAGTAGTTGATGTAAGGTAAGGAATCTTATCAGAATGTCTATCTATCTATTTATATCTCTAATTCCTGTTCCCAGCTGGAACTCCTTCAAGGGGCTGGTCACAGCAATAGAGTCTCCATAACAAGTGAACTTTACTGCCTCTTTTCAGCCTTCAGTTCCTTACCCTTAACATGCCACTGGCAGAGGTTAACCCTAGCATTGTGTTTGCAGATGTTCCTACCTAATGTCCCTTCGACTACTGACTAATGCTCCTACTTAATGTTCCAACCTACTGCTTCTACTTAATGCTCCAGCCTAAATGTTCCTATATACTACTTCTTTCTTCTGCTTCTACCAGTTTGCCAAAAGGCAGGGCTAGCACATAGTGCTCACCACAGGAAAATCTAGTTATGAAGAATGAGCTATGTGAGTAAGTGTTGTCAGGTGTTCCATATGATAAGGAGAGGTTGTATGTTTGTGGACAGAATGCCAGTAGTCCACATGTTAGTGGGGCAGAAAGAAAAGACAGCTACCTGGGTCAGAGGAGTGCAACTTGACAACACTAAAACGCTGGCTCACCAAGCAGATGTCACTAACCCTCCAGATACTCAGGCAGGTAGTACTGCAAACATCAACTGACTCACTATGCAGACCCCACCTCAGACCATGATGATTGCATACCTACCCCAATTTCCAAGACACCTGTATTCAACTCCCTCATCACCCCATAAAGAAGCAAATCAAACAGCTACGATGACATCACACACCCTTGCTCCAGACTCACCTTCATCTGGAGCTTAATATTCACAAAAATATGGGGTTTATCTTAATTTCTTTTTTAACATTCTCAGGTTTGTAAGCTTCTGTACTTCTTCCCTTACTACTCCTCAGTAGTATCTTATATGGAAACTTAAAAATGAATAAAAGAAGTTTATGACTATGACCTCTGACTCTTTACACTTTTTATTTCATTCTTACCTCTGATTTTTTGCCAGCATTGTATTAACTATCTCAAGGAACTGCATAATTCTTTCATCTAAATGTAGGTCCTCCAATCCCTTGAACAAATACGTGTACCTGTAAAGAAAAGTTAACTAGATCAGTAAATGTTAATATTCCTAAATGTCGGTTGTCTGCCTGAATGTATGTCCATGACTCAGACAAAGGCAGAGTTAACAAAACATAATGTTCCATCACAAATACGGTCTTTTAATGTTGTATTACTGCAAATGGTTGGTGACTGGTCCAGAAAGGTTTAATCAACTTGGTAACTTTGCCCAGAAGCTTGACAGTCAAAAAAAAATATAATGCTTACTTTAAAAAGGAACCTCTTTCAAGTCAAAACAAAGAGTACTGGAGGATCAAGTGAAGAAAACATTAATTCTTACAGCATTATCAGATAAAAAAGGAGGGGTTGAAGTAAGTGAAACTAAATGTAAACAATAAGCACAAGAAGGGAAAAAGCAGTGTTTTAAAAGATGGAAAACCATTAATCTCCAGCAGGTACAATCAATGAAGATCTGAGAGCACTTGCCTAGTAGGGGGTCAAAGCACCACTTTACCCAATGAGTAATCCATAAGGATTTTTCTCCTCTGACCATCACAAATCATACAAAGTCACCAGACATTCAAATGTAAGACTCAATAACCATCCAGGCCTGTGACACCATAGCACAATGCTGATGTGACATCAAATGCCCCTCCATCCACTTTGATGCCTTGGGCTTCTTATTTTCCAGAGCTATGATTTGATTTTCCAAGAAGGAAAGGAGGGAGGATGGGAAACATCAATGGATGCTCATAGGACTCTGCCCACCATAAAGAAAATGTTTTTGTTTTTCAAAAGCTACATTTCTCGCCTAAAGACATAGCTGTACAAGCAGGTGAGAACACATCCACAAGGAGGAAGTGGAACTTAAGAAAAATTTCAAGAGAACAAAAGAAAGAAACCAACCTTAACAACAACTGAACCATATTCTAGACCATCCGCTTCTGATAATAGCAAGACATTCCTTAAGAAAGCTGAAATAGAAGCCACAATCATTATCCACTGGACTTTAGCAGAGAGCCCTGGTTGCGATAAGAAAACCAAAAGCAATTTACTGACCTATAGCTAACTGTCCCTTACTTACAGACTTAAACAGGTCTTGAAGTACAAACAAATGTTCTCAATAATTTTCTGCGAGACCAAAAACATCTTTGAGAGTCTTGAATGGACATAAAAGACTATGTACCTTTGACAAAATCTTTCCACAACTCTCTATCACAACATGTGCATTTTTAAAACAATCAACAGTCACATCTTCCCATAAAATCTTTGAATTTGGATTCATCTTATCCACAAAAGATGATCATCAGACATCATCTGATTCTTATTCCTTGACATTCTAAGAACTTTATGGGCTACCTTCTCTTTGATGCTAAAGCTATAATCGAGAGAGTTTATATGAGAAGACTTTTGGAGCCAAACTGCCTATAAAACTAACAAACAGTAAAAGGTCCATGGCTTTTAACAGCTCTATTTCCTTAGAAAAAAGACCTTAACAATATGCTCAACATACAATATACTCAAAATGGGACTAGAAATTGTGTCAAGTACCAAAGTCAAAGCTCATCCCTGGGGATAGGGGAGAAAAAATACTACTCATGTAGATCCTGTGTGTCTTAGAGGCGACTAAGAAGGGCAGGAGTGGGTGGCTGGAAATCCTTCCTTCCTAACTCACTTTCCAAAAGAGGGAACAGAGCAAGGAGCCATGTGAAGAATTTTCCCTCTAAGGCTCAGTCATCTGTTCTTGACACTAACTCACTCAAGTGGGAAATGGCAAACGTATGAAAAAAAGTTAAAGCACCCTTTTATGAAGTATTAGGGTTACTGGCTTCATTCTCATCATGAGAAAGACTAGAGAAAAATGAAATATATTAATTCAGTTACAAAAAATTCTTCAAAATTTCTCAGAAATGCCAGAAACAATTAACAAACCATTTAGTATTGTCTTCAAATTGATATGTGTACATTATGTTAAAGATAAACTGTTAACCATTACACAGCAAGTTAATTCTGTAGACCTCCCACATATACATACATCATGCAATGGCGGCTGCCTTCTAAGGATGAAATGTCATCCATACTTGCTTCTAAACATGTGAAGAGTCCTAAACCTGAAATATAATGTTAAATCCCTCTTCAACAGTGATGACAGACAATGTGAGAGATCTTGAAAAGGGGTTACTACATCAGCATTAGCCACTTGCAATGGTGTTACCACATCAGCTGTGGCCACTTATAATGGTGTTATTTTATCTAGTTCTGAGCTACTAGAGTCATCAAACCTAGAAAACCAGCCACTTTCAGAATCACTTTCTTATAGTTTTTATCAAAAGGAGAAAAAAAAAAAAAATTTGAATCCAAAATTTCCATCCTAAAGTCACAGTAAAGACCCTAACTGTGATTAAGATAAAAATTGTTGAAATCATAAGACAGTAAGAGGCCACACTAACTTTTTTCAAATGCCCACATCCATCTTCTGTATGCCACAACCTTCACTAAAACAGGTAAATAATGCTTCCCTAAATGCTTTCCATTCCTTAACCACTCTCCTTGTTTCACTTTCTCATACTTTCTGCCATTCTTCACTCAATGTATCTTGGTATCTCCACCACTTTTCCAAACTCATTCACTTTCATCACCCTTTTCCCACCCACCCATTTCCTCTCTTCACAAAGCCACTACAAACATCCGTACTTGCCTCCAACAAGAAATGATCAGACATCCCACCTGCTGCCTCACAACTTCATACCTAACAGTGTCGCCTTGGCATGCCTATCAATCATTATATAATCCAATAATGCCTGCTCACCCCCAAACGTACTTAACCATGTATCCTTATGTATGCGCTTTTCTTTAAACCAGGTAAGCCAGGTGTTTTCCACACACAGCTCAATGGGCTATTCACGATTTTTATTTATAAGGGATACTCTATGCTCTACAATGAGCAACTGCCCTAAACTGCCATATCACTAATACTTGATCTCTTGAATTAAAATTGCTCAAACACTCACTCAGCTCTTCCAAAACATTAACATCTTCACACTCCTCTCAGCACAAGGCAAATAGGCACTGACATTCACCCACTTCTTGCTATCCATCTTCAATCCCACCTACATCAGCCTGGAACTTACTTCTTACACATTGAAAAACAGTCCCACAACTTCTCCTTCAGCAGGCGTGACACCCCATCCTTTGCTCTTGCCCTCACAACAACCCCAGACTTTACCCCTTGGACATTCCCAAACCAATTTTTCCCCTTCATTTTGAGCTTAATTTCACTCAGAGCCAGAATATCCATGTTGCTCTCACCAAACATACTACCTATTTCTCCCTTCTTCTCCTCTTGCAGATTTAAACATACCAGCCTGAGCCTTTGATGAGGATGAGACTCCTTATATGGCTCCTTTTCTGTTCTCACTTTTGGAAAATGAAAAAGAAGGGAGGGTATCCAGCCCCTTATTCCTACTCCTTTTAGTTGCTTCAACAGTATACACAAGATACAAGATTACAGTGGCATTCCTTCTCCCCTATCCTGAGGGATGGCTATGATTTTCCCTCTAGAGTATGCACCTAATGCTTGGTCATCACATTTAAAGTAACATAAAGTTATAATAGAAGAGGTTCAGAGAAGGGCACTAAAATTGATAGCTAAATCAGGAAAACAAAGTTTTAGAGAGGTAAGTGTGTCTACAATGGATGAAAGAAATATAAGTAGACTCTTGATTACAATCTTAAAGTTTCCCATTCAAACTGACAATGTTGACAACAAAAAGTTTTTTGAATGATAGAAAAACAGAACAAAAGCTTATAGAAAGAAACTTGTCAAAGATGTACAGAAATACTTCTGCAGTATCAACAGCCGTGGAAGAAGGGTGGAATCTAAGTCATGAGCCTGTGAGAGTAGGCAGTTCATTCTCCCACAGTTTAAAAAGGCTGTTCAACAGTAAAGAAAATTAAAAAAATGGGTCCCAATGAGAGAAGAACTGCACCCATGTAATGTACAAATAAATCAGTACAGGACAGTACCTGTGCCAATGTGGATGCTGCTCTGTTTTGTGGGCCTATGGTTAACTAACCTGTGCAAGTTCAGTTTTTGAGAAGCTAATTATCATGATGACATGGTTTAGGCTTACCATGTGTGGATCCAGACTCCCTTAGTAGGTAGTTACAAAAAAATTGAATACTGTAACATGATCCAGAGTGCAGAAATACTTTCCCTGAGCAAAGTGACAGAAACAGAACTGGAAGAAAGCCAAGGTTACTGTGGAAGAACAGAGTGAAGGAATGTTTCAAATGAGCAATTGTACATGCATAGCTTATGTAGCATGCATATTGGTTGTTGGATGATATAATACTTAAGGCATGCTGAATACCTAACAACTGCCCTTCAAACTTTCTTCTTTGCAGGCAGTTATATGTTCCTAATAAAAGGTGAAAAACAAAAAGATATTTCTGATGAATATATAACATTTCCGTACCTGGAATGGTCTGCATCCAAAACAAAGGCAACAAAACTTACTTTCTGCCATCAGAGCCCTGGAAGCTGAGCTTTTTGGGCTTCGTTTTTGTGGGAAGGATGGAGATATTACCATCTACAGAAGCCACAGTGACCACCTGAAAGACAGTCTTACATATAAAAACACAAAAACAAGTGAAGTGATGATCATGTATCAGTTATCAAACAATCCAATGCAGCAAATGTCATATACTAATGCATCTAAGTTTACAAAATATATGAGGAAACATAATGAAATGGAAAAAGAGTACATAAGTAGTTTTAAGACTCATCAAAAAGAACACTCTAAAGGATTAATGATTTCAACCAGATGACCCCCAAATGTACAGGTAAGAAAAAATAAAGGCTTTACTTGAACGTAATGGGTTCAACTCTTCCCTTTATGTACTCATGACATGGTAACTCTATTAAACTAGAATAAAACTATTTTGAGAGCAAGCCCAAGGTAATATGCTTAAAAAGGTACTCAACTCTTAAGCTACACATTTCTGTGAAAGGTGTTGTGAATGTATGGAGGGGAAGAAAAACTGCTACAAATAGTACAGAGTTCTTATCAAGAGAGTATGGCATGTGTGCAAGTAGGAAGAGAGAGGGGCAAGTGGTTTCAGGTGAAGCTGGTTCTGGTTCTGTCTGATATCATCAAGGCATTTTAATTGCTTATAGATGGGGTGGTGAGGGAGGTGAATGTAAGGGTCTTGGAGTGAGGAACAGGAGTGCATCTCTTGGAGTAGAGGAAGTCAGAGAGGAAAGTCAGCTGGTGTTGGCTGACAACATGGCACATGTGGAAGATTTGAACGAAAACTGCAGAAGCTAGTCTGAGTTTGGGAAAGAGTGAAAGGAGGAAGTTAGGAGTAAATGTGAATAAAAGCATGGTTATGTGTTTTAGCAGTGAAGAGAGACAGGTTATTTGGAATGTGAGATTTAAGTGAGAGACTTTGGAGGAAGGGAAGTTTTTCAGAAAACCAGCACTGGATATGATAGCACATGGAATCATGGGAATGGAGGTGAGCCATTGGTTGGGTGAGGGAGGGCACAGATCTTGGGTGTATTGAGGAATGAGTGGAAAGAGGGATCAATGTCTCTAAGGACAAAGATGGGTATGTTTGATGGTATTGTAGTCTC
>JAUUDY010354915.1:0-11511 GCA_032361765.1 Panulirus inflatus
ACACACACACACACACACGCACAATGTTTCCTTTGTTATCAGTATGTATAGGTGTAAAAACGATCGCGTGCACCTGCCTACCTACTGACATGTTCATGCCGACGCTTTCAACATCCTGTCGGCAATGTAATACACCCATATAGAAAGTCCTCACTTTTTGTAAACAGTGAGTACATTCGTTCAGCACGACCAAGCGGGAATTCACTTTTCTATTACTTAAATGCTTTCACTTAATGACGCATGTGGCAATTTTGAGTGTTAAGAAATTTGAACTACTAGCGGCACACAAGATCGAGGAAATATATCAGAATCATTTCGATAGCCCAGATAACTCGCCTACGATGACTACTCATCGAAAAGCAAGAGCCATAACCTCCAAAAGTGAGGGACTGTGGGTATTATGTGGAGAGTTGCGAAGTGGGGTCCCTACCGAACCACATAACACTCCAACCTCCGTACCTTAGGCAGTATGAGTGGGTCTGGGGAGACTCAACTGAAGCTATGAGAAACATTTTGGATTCTGTGTGGTGAATATTTTCGTAATACTGCCCTCAATTATATCCCGAATAATCTAGAATAAAGTCAAAATATCTCAGGGATGTTATCTAAAGCTAACGACAAGACTTATTCATACTACTTACAACTTCGTATTTTTTTAGGTGTCCTTGAGTTGTCTAACGATAATACATATTTGTACTCGCAAACCTATCGTCTTTTAGGTTTTCAATGTTCTTTTTTCTGTTTAAAACCTGTAATTGATGTCAGCCCTTGTTAGAATAACCGCACATTAACCGCAGAATATCAAGCTATAACTATTCAAGTCTACCGAGGCGTAGTCAATTTTCCCCACTAAAGGTAAAATATCACTTGCTCGATTTCCTCAAAGGAATCAAATTATCCAACAACCAAATGTAGCGTGCTGGAGAGTGTTCACTGAGACCAAGATATGTACTTCTAAGATAAATATATTCTCCTTTGATACTTTTTTTTGTATTTGTCTACGTATACAGTAAACAATTCAGTAAATTTTGTTCGTATCACACTCCTCGTAAACTGATCCGTAAACATACTCTCCAAGAGTAGGACATGATCTGAGTGAGTCACTACACTCTCATGACATTTTGCGATTTTAATTACGAGTAAAACGTTAGCGAGTAATTGAATACGACAATATTTCGTTAACAAGGTATGAAGAATTTGGTACATGTCTTTTGGTGAATGGTTTTTTATCTTAGTGTTTACACTTCAAGTCGCTAAATATGGAACATACAAGCCATACGTATAAACATAACTAAATGCTGGGTCAAGGAATTATGAAGAATGAATGTGGCTTTCATTCATCCATATCATTCAATTTTGTTCCCTCTTTTCTCACTCGATTTGCATCTCGTCTTGACACAGCTTCCTCAATAAACTCAGACTTAGGCAGGATATCTGAGTGAGGTACACAAAATCTTGAGTTTAATGCCTCTAAGACCCAGTTTCTACCAATCCTTCTACTAAAAGGTCCTCACAGCTCTCGTCTCTCTTTTGACTATTCTGTTATTCTCCTCCTGACTCATTGAATATACTTGGCATTAATGTAACATCCACTCTCTCTTGGAAACACCATATTACAGGAATAGCTAAGTCTTCCTCTAAGAAATTGGGCGTCCTGTTTATGTCGAAACTTCTCTTCTGAAGAGTTGTTTCGTTTATACAAGGAATTGATTCGTCCTTGTATGGAGTACTGTTCTCACATTTCGGGTGGCTCTTGCTCTGCATCCTTACTCGACAGAGTTGAGTCGAAAGCGATCCGCCTTATGAACTGTCCCAAGCTAACTTCCATACTTGACCCCCTTGCCCTACGCCGCAATGTTGGTTCACTTTCCCTCTTCTATATGTATTGCTTTTGTTTTTGCTCCCGAGAGCTGGCTGTTTGTGTGCCCATACCACTAGCTAGATCACGCAATACTCGGCTAGCTGCTGCGTCACAAGATTATTGTGTGGCCATAAGCAACTCAAGGAAGGGCCGTTTTGATACCTACTTCTTGCCCCACACGTCGAATCTCTGGAACTCTACCCTCTTATGTCTTTCCCAATAACTATCACCTGGCACATTTTAAAAGACAGGTTTATCACTTTCTCAAATATTCGTAAATACTTTCCCTTGTCTTTTCTTTTTTTCCGTTTCATAATTCTCTCTAAATTTCAATTAATGCCCGGCCTCGATGTGGACTTTTGTCCGTGACTGGAACCTTCAACATAAAAAACTAAGATTAATGGGAAGCACAAAAGAGTATCATTAAAGTAGCCTGAACCAAGAGCAACAACAAAGTATCAGAGTCACAGGAATGACAGATTAAAGATCAAAGGCAAACCTGATGAACATACACAAGGAAAATGTGTGTGGATTGGGTCCACTAGTACTGAAGAGGAAGAGAGATCTGTAAGGTAACAGAGGCGCCCAGGAATCCCAGACGACATATGAGCATCGGGAGACGTACGTGGGAGTCTATGACGAGATAACTACTGGTCAACAGTAATAGGAACACCTTTCCTGATCTGCATAGAAAGAGATGAGAGCGTAAAGAAGTGTCCTTCTCTTCGCCTGCAGCTTTCTCCGGCATATTAGCCGGCAAGTAAATAGCTATGATGGAAAACCATGTATCATAGTGAATATAATGATATGTTAATTCTATACGAAAGACTGAATAGAAAAGACATTCTGATCACGCTAGAATCAGCCGATTGGATAGAAGGATTGGTCTTTACTCTGTAAAGAAAGAAGCTGACATTTGTGCTAATTATATTGTCATTCTTTACCAGGCTTGATATAAACTAAGCCTCTTATTAAAGTATTTGTCTCGCCATGTATCAGATAAACTGATGATATTCTATTTGGTAATATCTGATGGTCGTTAATGCAAAGGTTCTGTAACTCTATTGTTGGAAAAACTTGTTTCCCACCTTTGTATACCATTTTTCCTTGAACTTCATCAGTTTGTGTCTGGTCATTGTATAATGTAAAGAGGTTATTGCAAGTCTTGATATGGAAATTATTTGAAAACCTTTAGTGCATCTCGAAATCTGTTCTTTATAAGAGAAAATGGTTTAAGATCTCTGTGTGTTTTCTCATAATGCATAGAGGAAGGAATTAGTTATGATGTTTTCTTATTTTCAAAATACGTTCGAGTTTCTCTTCATCTCCGGAAATGTATGGGGACTGGAATTGAACAGCGTCTTCTAGATGGAGTCTGGTCAGAGGTTTATAAAGAATTAGTATATCTTCCGTTTCAGAGTTCAAATATCTTGCTATAAAACGTGATACTCTGCTTTCTGTTTTTCTTGCAGCTAAACATTGCTTACGTACTTTATGGTCATTGATAATGGTCACCCACAAGTCTTTCTCTTCTTATTCTTCTAGTAATGTTTGCCAAATACATGTTCGTGTTTAACATGTCAGTCACCGGGGATCGCTGAGGTCCTACCTACATAAGTGCGAGCTCCGGTGCTGTTTTTCACTGGGTTAGCTTCCCAAATATTTTACGTTTTGACCAGTCATTTTGGAGAGGAAAATGAACCTGATATGGGTTAGCATGAGAGAGTGCCCCACTGTGATCACACAATGATAAAAGTCTTGGCAATGTTAATCAGATTTCCAGCACCTTGGGAAAAAGAGACGGAAAGAAAGAGACAAACTGAATGTTCCAAATTCATTAAGTTTCTGAGAGTCGTCAGATGTGTAATAATTTGTTATTTATTATAATCATCGTAAGACTGACTCTTTTACAGAGCCCATCATCCAGTTTGTAACGCAGTAGAATCAAAGTAAAATTTTCTTACAGTCAAGCTCGTCTCTTCTGATGAAGTTTCTGACCCCTAGTGGGGCTCCTGCCCCACTTGGAGTTTCTTTCCTTTAGTGGAGCTTCTTGTGCCTGAGAGAGGTCTTCGCCCTTGGTGGAACTCTTCGCCTTTCGTGTAGTTACCTCGCCCCTGATGGAGCTCGTCGACATTTGCGTGTTGAAGTTCCACCCTGGAGCACAGATGATGACCACCAAGGACGGGAGACGCGTGGTGCTCTGGTCTACGAGATCATATATGACGCTCGCTGGTGCTGCTCGTGTCACTGAGGATGCTGCAGTCGTTCAAGAATTCAGCGTTTATGAAACTATGATATTATCGTCTGACGACTACCAGACAAGTACTGAAAATTAGGGTGCCGCAAAAACTCATTGGCAAGGAGTTATGTTCCTCAAACACAATTTTCCACAGAGTGCAGCCATCGTCCGAGGACATTAAGCTGAGAAACCGTGTTTGTGTGGGAGTGATCACACCTGAGTGCCACATGTTGCAGTATAGAAATATTTAAAGTAGAATCACGGTCTGAAATTAGTTTCTCTTCTGCATGCATAACATTTACTCACTGGTCATTGTAACAAAGCTCACGAGTGTAAATGGACATTAGCCTCTTTTGTCATGCTGCAGCGTTACCAGGCTTACAGCGTAAATCTGCAGGAATTTTATTTGCAGCAAACATTTCTGTCAAATGTAATATGGTAAAACTGCTATTCTTTGAATTGTTCATTCAACATGAACTTCATATAGAAATTGCTTAGATAGATGAAAATTGTACCATCACTACTTGCTCATTTAAATGTGTTAACATGGAAACATATTTTTGTATTTACTAAGTTCACAGAACATAAAAGTAAACTGTGTCGGCCGAGCCAGAGGTAAAATATCGCCACGATTTCAACTGGAACATAATCCAAGGTATATTTGCGTAGTTTAATTTTCTTTTTTTTACTTTTCAAACTTTTGTTGATATGGTATTCAAAGTTCATGATAAATGAGAAAGCTTAGCGTTGAAGTTTACAGTGGATTCCAATACTTTTAGTACTATATATGTGTGAGGTACAAATGTGTGATACAGCGAGGCTGTAAATGTTTAGTGTGGTGCGGAAGTGGTGTGATGTTGGAGTGTGTGTGTGTGTGAGGTGTACGAGTGTGTGGTGTGGGAGTACGTCTTATGGTAAAGGTGTTTATGGTGTGGCATTTGTAGTCACCTGTTTTAGTAAACTATCAATATTGTAAGGGAAAGGAATTCTACAATTAAGGGTCGCCATTTCTTGAACATGTTCTGTTATCATACAACTTTCTGAATTTCTGTTAGCATTCAGTTTCATCGCTCAGCTCATACCATTCAGTCAAAAGCCTGATCCTATATATCAACACGTCTCTAGACAAGTCTCTTGCTTAATTTCTTGCTGGCTGACCTTTGGCCGCACTTTCTTGGCCCTTGGCATCTTTCAAAGAACTAAACGTTGTCGGCGTTGTCAAACTGATTTAGAAATATCAAGGTCAACATCAAGTTTACCCTTATGCTTCTCGTTCCAATGGTGAGCAAGATTTTATTGTCTGAAGGCTAACCTTTCATTGTACCTCTACTCTTCTGTTTCATATGCCAACTTTGTTGCCCTTCTCTGTACCTTCGTATGTCATTTTTTAGGAGGCTAACGTACTTGTGATGTATACTCTTATCTCTGTTCAGTGTAAGTTGCAAATAGTGTGCCGAAAACCTCCTTATCTATATACTTAGATGCAGTTCCAGTATCAGCTTGTTAACTTATTGGTTACAAGGTTGACTCCAAGGTCCTTATGCACACAGATTCATGAAACCTGCTTCCAGCCAAATTAAGTCATATGGAGGACTTCTTTTACTGTGTCCCATATCCCTTACTTTGCATTTGCTTGGAACAGACATGCACCGTGCATCAGATTTCCGAAGCTTGTTTAAATCCCTTTGTAAGTTGATGTAATCGTTCATGTAATGATATGGTAATATGTCAAGAGATGCGTGATTATGAAGTCATGCCAGGTGACTGAGGATTTTATGATTAGATTTTAACTTTGACCACCACAAGCACCAAGACAAGACTTATTTCTATGGTGGAAACTATCTGAAGCTTACTCTGCTGGACAAAGACTTGGACACGAAGTGGATTCCGATCATATGAAGAACAGGCTTGTTGTTCCTTACGGATCGCTGATCCCGAAACTTCAACAAGTCTTCGATTTTACTTGTAAACTGCTGAAGATGGAGAAAATCTGGGGAAGAAACTTCGTTCTTTCTTTTCCATTCAGCAATTCTACTTTCTATGTATTAGCCATAGCAGTAATGCATGATAGCCTGTTGTTATGTGTTTTAATTTTTATCATATACAAAGGAATACAAGGAATACTAAGAATTCAAACAGCAACAGACAACAGACTCTTGGGTCCTTTCGAGGCTGTTTGTACTAGTGGAATGATCAGAAACTCGCAGACTAGTGTTGCAATAATTAGAAGGTACACAGACAGTTCAAAAACATACAAATATCCTAGTAGCTAAAAGGACGCAAATAATGTAAGTCATGAACTTGAGGCGAAATAGAAATATCATTTTTTTTTTTCTTACGCTGGAGTTTGCAGTCGCGAACATTAGCTCACATCAATATCAGCCTTGAGTTGTCAACGGCCATGAAGTAATCATGTATCGAGCAGCTTGCCGAGTATTGCGTGGTCTAACTAGCGTGATGAGGGAATACAAGCAGCCAGCTCTCGGGAGCAATACCAAAGTGGACCAATATTGCAGCGAAGGGCACTGGGTCAAATTCTGAAGTTAAGCTGCAAGAGTTTATAAGTCGGACAGCTTTTGACTCAACTTCATAAGCAAGACAACAGAGTTAAGACCACCTGAGGTGTGAGAGCGGTGCTCCATACAAGGACGGATCAATCCTTTGTATAAACGGAGTAACTGTTCGGAAGAAATAGAATCGACATCTAAAGAGAACTCCCAGTTTCTTAGAGGCTGACTTAGCTATTTCTGTAACGTGGGGCGTCCAAGATGGAGCAGATGTAACAGTGATACCAAGTACGTTCACTGAGTTGAGAGGTGGAATTACCCAGCTGTCAAAGGAAAGAGGAAATTCATGAAGAATTTTTGATAAAGAGTTGGGTAGAAACTGGGTCTTAGAGGCATTAAACGTAAACAGATTTCGTCTATACCACTGAGATATCCTGTCCAAGTCTTAGTTTATTGAAGAAGTTGTGTTAAGACGAGATGCAGATCGAGTAAAAGAAGAAGCAGCAAAATTGAATAATACGTAGGAATGCACCGTTGAGTCGTCAGCATAGAGTGCATTTGGTTATTTGTAGAAGAAAGGAATCGCTGATGAATAAAATAAATAGCGTAGGGGACAGGACTGAACCTATAGGGACACCACTGTTGATGAAGATAGATCGGCTAGAGAGATAGCTAGATATGAGGAAGCAAAATGAAGGAGGGAAGCCAAAAATAGTGGAGTTTAGAGATGAAAACCCAATGCTACACCTTTCAAAAACTTTGGATATGACCAAGGCAAAGTGTGTCAAGTCTATATCTAAACGTAACTATAGTTTTGGCTTCGAGCACTCTGGTTCGTAAACAGTTCCATATGTTAACAATCCTGTTGAAGAAAAAGAATTTCGCTTCATTCAAGGTATAATGTTTGCGAGTGAAATCAGACGAACCACGTCTTGTATAACCTAAAAGACCAAACATATTAAAGCCTTTGATAATTCTGAATATTTGCATTGCATCACCTCTTAGCCTTCTCTTTTCTAAGATGGATAGATTAGAGGAGTTTAATCTGCTGTCATAGGTTTTGCTTCTCAGCCCGGGAATCATCTTGGTGGCTCGACGCTGTACTCTCCATTCTTTATGTGTCCTCCTTTATGTGGGGTGACCAAGTCTGAGCACAATATTCAAGATGAGGACGAGCCAATGAATTGCAAAGAGTAAGGATGATTTCCCTGAACTTAAATTCGAAATTTATTGCATATAAACAGTTGTAAAGGAGTGATGAGGAATAATCATTAATAAGTGAAAGTTGTTAGATAAGAATGACCTAAATGCTTACACGTGTGTCAGTATGAGACTGCAGTAAGTACGAAGAGTAACATAAGAAATTCGATAACTGCAAATGTCAAGAACCTGTTCTTAGCTATTAACTAACGTAGTGACAGTGTCAGTAATCGCCACCCAGTAATGCTCTGGTAACTGGCAAATACTTTAGCACACTCCAGAATTCGACAGCTACAGCTGGACCCTGAGATGGGGGGTTACTGGCCATCTGGAAACCAATAAACCAACTGGGTAACTAACTATTAAGGAATGGTAAGTAGATATGTTGGCGCGCGCTGCCTCTCCAAAAGAAATATCACCATGTTCATTACACTCATGGTTGACATATTTTAGCCAAAATGTAAAACTTGCGTTCGGTAACGTGTGATTTGTATGACACATTATGGTGAAAGCGTCGATAGGTTTATACATGGGTTTAGGAAGCAATATCAGTGTCATCAGATAACCACCTACAGTTATGTACTGTAATCTAAAGACAGTCTCTCTAAGCTTCGGCATTTGTGTGATACAACTAAACTTAGGGGCAATGACATAGTGATATCTACCTTACATCGTGGACATGAGCAGGAACAGCATTGCTTTGTTGCAATGTTACCTGAAACCCCCGCTACAGAATATTATGATCTGTCATGCACCTCTCGCCCAGGGTACATTGGACACTGCTCTTGAAGTGTTAATTAACAATAGTTACAAAGTAATACAATACTCTCACTTTATATGCATATTTACTTGTATCTGTTATTCTCGGTGATGTCTGCATATTCACTGTAAACTTAACGGTTGTCTACTCAGCATAGTTTACTAACATCCTGATCTTGAGGTAGGAATGAACTTAACTGGTCGTTTCTGAAGTTTCTTCGTGTTTATATATTTCTATGTTGACGTTCAACATTACTGTGGTGATTTGTGACTTGTCTGACTACACTAAAAAAATTTCATTAGTGTAAAATTTGCAGCTTCTTGAAGTATGGACGGCATAGTAGCTTTGTGATGAGAGAAATTCATTTGAATCAGAAACTAAACACAAATTTTAACAGCAATTTTTTGGTAAACGCTTGGTTTCTTCTTGTTCATGTTCCTTATCCCAGCATCACTCGCTCATCAGAAAAGATCTGGATCCCCGTGTTTCCACACGCTCTTTGGTGCTAAGTGTCCACAGAACTTTATGCGAGATGTTTGCTCTCACACCTCAGACCAAGTAGTTCACAAGACAGCCAATCAGCTCTCCAAACACAGACGAGGAGTTAGTAAAAGAGCTTTTGTTTGAGTGGCCACGTAATAATATTAGAGGTTATATATGCATACGAATTACTAATTCCTCTGGGTCCTCAATACTTACGGATACATTGACGTCTCCCCGGAGGTATAGTCTAAAGTCAGAAAATAGCAGCCTAGATTATCGGAGTAGAATATAAAACATGATTGGAGAAATCTCAGTTACAGTAATTGCCCCCAAGACTCCCGTCTATAGCGGAGGCGGGAACTATAATGTGAGACAAGTATCGCCATGTAAGAAGAGAAACAGATCGTGAGAGATGGTTAGCTTAGTCACAGCTCTTTGTTTCAGCTTGGATTTGAGATTAACTTTATAGCCAAACTTCGACTGAGAAGTTGACAGCTGAATACGATGAAAAATTTCAGGCAATATGATAACAGTTATGATAATAATGAAAGAAACGTTTTTCAGAGCTTCATTAGCAGTTTCATCATCACACACTCCTTAACACTCACCATCCCTCAGCCGCTGTTACTACACGGCCCTCACTGCTCTCACCATCCCTCAATCCCTGTCATTACAGAGTCCTCACCACTCTCACCATCCCTCAACCGTTGTCATCATACAGTCCTCACAACTCTTACCAGACTGAAGCACCTCGTTAATACGCAGACCTCACCACTCTCACCACCTTGAGACACCTCATTAATAAGCTGACCTCACCTCTTGCACCATCCCTAAGCCCTTTCCGTCACACTGTCCAACAGTCACACCCGTTCAGACCTCCTCTACACGCTTTTCTCACCTTCCCTCACCCACCGTGGATCTCTTAATTGATATTTACAAGTGAACATGTGAGACAAAACAGGGAACTGCATGCGTTCGATACGAATGTGGTACATGTAGCATCGAATAAAGTATAATCTCTGCCCTTGAAAACCCAGAATGCGGCCTGCTCGTAGTGTTTCTTCTTTTACCTGAATGATCCAAGCAGCCGAGTGACCAAAGGTATGTTCGAACGCTATGCCGCAGCCTTTCCTGTTGACCTTAAGGTTTGATTAGACTGGTCTCACGTTGACGACTCTCAGAGGAAGCATCGTCATCCAGGATATTTCATCCTCTTCTGTCACCCTTCATAGTGTTTCATCCGCCGTTATTATCCTTTAGAGTGTTTCAACATTGCCTCCACCATCCATTAACGTATTTCATCTACTTCCGACGTGCTGTTGTGTCTTACTTATGCTGAGTTCCATCGTCTTTCTCACTTCTAGCCTTGTTTGCTTCTCTATATCTCTGCATATCTTAATGATTAACGTATGTATTTTCGTCTCTCATTAAAGTAAATGTAAAGAGAATTCTTTTCCTAAGACCATTTGCTTTTCGTCTGACGTGACATTTCATGGCAGTAATATTGCTCTGTATCTGCACCATCTTCTCGCCTGCCTCTGAACATAAGCTTCCATCTTCTTCCTCTCTCTCGCCTCATGTCGTCTTGCATTATCTACAGTGGCTTACCTAAAAGTCTTCATGATTTCATTCACTCACATGGTCATGCTTACCATCATCATTTGGCAGCACTCGACGACATCTGCTCTCATTATATTCTCATTTTTTACTAAGAATATTTTTCCAGTTCTCCCTCATATTCAGATAATGTGACTGGCGTTTTCTAAGTTTTACGTGAGGTAGCAGTTCTCCTCATTAGAATTTGTAGAGAATGCATGCATTCCTTCAGCGACACTGGTGAGAGTGTACACTTACAGTAGTCATTATAGGACGAGGATTCACTACACTCAATGTGTGTTTCCGGTAAAAAGATCAACAGTAAATTTCAGGTTTGCTTGGCCCAGCTAGAAAAACATTTCTTTTGCTGACTGTAACATAAGGAGAAAAAAGAATATTATTTTTGTCTTCCTACCATCATTTATTCCATTACCATTTCGAGTAGAAAATCAAGTATATGCAACCTCTGAATATGCATTCATACATCTTCAACCCTTGCCCATTGTATCAAAGGAAATCTTTAGTCCTCTAATGTTTCGGCTTCCGCAGATACCGATTCTACAGAAACTAAAGTACACAGACATAATATCATATATCCTCGCCGATCACCCCTCACCACTGGACACCATATAACTTTCCGTCAGACCCCTAGCTCAGCCTCTCTGTATTCCTTCATCAACTATATTTTCGCTATTGGTTTTGCTGTGTATATGTATGTACGTGTATGGGCGTTTACGTATATATTCTTATTATTCGCCTTATTATACTTAGTCGCTGTCTCCCGCGTTAGCGAGATAGGGCAAGGAAAGAGACGGAAGAACAGCCCAACCCACCCACATACACATGTATATACATAAACACCTAA
>JAUUDY010355026.1:0-11510 GCA_032361765.1 Panulirus inflatus
ACAGTGCACCACGGCCGCAATGACTGGGAATCATACAGTGCACCACGGCCGCAATGACTGGGAATCATACAGTGCACACATTACAGAGACAAGATCAGTGTAGTAATGTTCACCGTTAAGAAAAGCTGGATTAGGTTATTGTACACACTGAACGCTGCTCTCTCGTGATAAGTATTTAGAGCCACACATGTAAATTCTAACCTTTATGTACACTTCATGGACAATAAATGTGTACAACGCTTATATGTGAATCATATGTGATAGCAGATATATATTTTCATTCTTTGATAAAAAAAAAAAATGAATCATTAATTTCTGTATTCAAGCTGTAACTGTCTGATTACTAACTGTTCGAACAATAATGTATTTTCATGTGAATAAATTTTCCTGATTCCTGACTGAACCTAATCTTGTATTCTTACTTAAAAGAAACAAATGTAGTTATCAGTACACTCACTCCCTCCTGAGAACGACGAATCAACCTTCAAGTGCGAAGACGATTCACCATACTCAAGGGTTAGGTCATCGACCTCAGTGGACTTAAGATGTCGTACTCAAGGGGTCAAGTCATGAATATCGAAGAATAAGTTGACAGTAAACATGGATAAGATATAAGCCAGACCTGTGGAGTGATGAAGCTAAGGCTTCGTAAACTTGTATAGTTAACGTTAAGGTATAGAACTATGCAGGCAAATCAGGTGGCATGTGTGCTTCGTCAGTGTCTCAGCTTTGGAATCGCTAAGAAGTAAAAAATGTTAGTATGCGTTATTCATTGCGTGTTAATGAATAAAAGGAAAGTTACCTTTCAGAACTTTGTGTCCAGAATGATTGTTTCCTAGTAATATTCCACCAGACTTCTCTCTGTACTGATGGCGAAGATTTAAGGATGGAAACTGTTGCTCCTGGATGCCCTGCCTCTCTGCCCATGTTTGGAAGGGTACATTTGGACGTTCCCACTGCGTCACAACACTGACGCCTTCCTTCCCCGACGGACCGTCGATATGGCTGGCTGAGGCCCTGTAATCCTGGGGGTCTTCGCATGTGACAAAGATTTCTTCACCACTCCGATACGATGCCACCGACTCGTGAATGTCTTCAAGTATAAGTGCTTCTTTGAGTTCGTCATTTTCCGATATCAGTGGTGGATCAGAAGCAGTCAGGGAATCTAGAGAACGAGGTTGTGAAGTGTAAGATATGTTCTCACTTACTGGTATCGGTGGTAAGGTTATGTGTAGGTTCCTCATGCCAGGGTCATGGGTGATGTCACTCTCACATACACCTGGGGATGATGTAGCCTTGTCGGCTTCCATGGTAATGTCCCGCAAATCGTCCTTGTATGATGTTTCCGAATCCTCAACAGAGTCATCGTCATCATCCAAATACTGAGTCACATGTAAGTGTATGTCAACAGTGGGTAACCTGTGGTCACTGTACGACTGAGAAGTTGTCGTGGGATTTGGATAGTCGTCTCTTTGTAAACTCAGGATCACCTTTTTAGCCTTTCTGTTGACAGTAGAAGTTTCGATACTACGAGACTCATTATTACCCTCAGAGCTGCTCAACTCACACGGCTGCTTCGCGGTATAATCTGTGGTAAGTTGCTCTTGTTCAACCTCTTCTTGATCACCAGATCGTTGGTCTCCAGATATGAATTCTTCATCATCATTAGAAAAAGCGTCTTTTAGTGACATACTGTCCTCTGCGCTCAATGAACTCTTGACACTCATGTCTTCACTCTCTGACTCGATCATTCCAGCCACTTCCTGCATTACTTCTGCTGCCTTACATTTATCATCACTTGTACTGGAATTTACCCCACAAAGTATCTTCTGAATCTCCGTTTCTTCCTTCTTTTCTTCTTTGTTTACACTGTCGTCTCTATGAACACTCGCGGGTGACGCTCCGTCTTTTCCCTTCCTATGTCGTCTTACTGGTACAGAAGGAACCTCTCCGTCTTCTAAGATCTGAAGTCTCTCTTTATTTCTCATTTCCGATTGTATTTTTTCGAAAGGTGATGAGTGTTTGTTGTCCTCATAAAATTCCATGGATGAGTAAAAAGTAAAAATGCTCTGAAAACTTTCTACTGAATCTGCTGAGGATGGCTTAACGAAAGGACCAAGTTCAGGTATCTCTGAAGGTGTGCTGGGCGAACACTGCATGTCATAGTTCTGTTTCCGGCCAAATATTTTCGGGAAACAGCTGACCTTTTCACCATTCTTTGGTTGATGTAAAATTTTCTTTCCAAAGTTATGCTGTAATGTGGAGTATAATCTCTTCCTCAGGGAACCTGTCCTTCTCATCGTATTATCTTTCTTTTTCTCGGCGTGAGTCGATCCCTCAGACGATCCCTCAGACACAGTACGGTTGCGCTTCCCAGGCAGGGGAGTGCTGGTGTGACGCTTAGAAGGGCTAGCATCAAATTCCTCTCTAGACTCACTGAGTAACATTACCGACACTCTCTCCGGCTGGCGAGGAAACAGAATTGGATCGTAATTCACTACGGACGATATCTCCGGGCAAGAGAATTTCAGTTCGCCAGAGGTATGGAGAGGCCGGCAAGTTGCCGTTGACGCTGCTCGTGCGACTGGCCTCCTGTTGCTGGAGGTGTGGACGTTGGGCGTCGAGGGAGGCATGGCTTGTGGTTTGTTTCGTCGAGGAAGTGAGTGAAATCTATTTGTTCTTCCCGGAGCTTTTGGCGTTGACTGAACACTTCGATAAGTATCCTTAGTATCTGGGGTGATGGTAGCTTGAATACTCTCAGGCAATTCGCTCCTTACCGATGGAGAAGTCTTTCTCTTCCTCGCTGGAGGCCGAGGAAACTCTTGATCTTTCTCAGGAATTGCTATTACTGGAGAGGATTTGACATCCGTCTGAACGTCTCTATACTCCACATGGGACGCAGAAACATCTTCCATTACTCCCTCTGTGTCACATGAGGGAATAAGTGAGGCAGAAACTAATACAGCTTCGGTGGTACTCGTACTTACATTATCATTATCGTTGACATCATCTTTATCTAACGTTTCCTCCGCTTCTAATTTCTCATTTTCTTCTATATCTAAAGTTTCTCCCGTCTGTTGGGAGATCATGGTATCTGGATTACTTGTTACTAAATCCTCGATCACAGCTGAGTTTGTATCGTGGTTACATTCAGCTTTCCTCTGGCGTGCACCATCACCACTGGATATTTCGAAATCGAAGAAAACCTCCGCGGGCGGCTTCCCTGGAGCATTCGTGGTTTCCGTTACAGCCAGCTTACTATCTTCCTCGGATATGAGGAGAATATCCTCCACATCATCGATAATGGCGTCTCTACTGACTTCCACCATCCCATTCTCCTGAGGTGGCACATCCGACTCATCGCCGTCACATGACGAGGTCCTTACACCACCTGAGTCGTTAGTATTCACCTCCGGCCTCACCTTCCCCGGATCATGAGGCCCTCGCTCAGGTGGGACCTGTTTTCCCAGTGGGTCTTCCGTTGCCTCACCTTCCGAACTTGACCCACAATCACCAGACAACTCATTTTCTTTATACAGAATGGCTTCATTTTCTCTCAAAGTCTCAGTATTTTGGGGGGTTACTGTTGTGTTATCCACTTGAGCTGTCACAGTGGGTTGTTTACGGATCTTCTTACGCCTTACAGGTCTCGTTGGAGGTTTTGCAGGTGTGTTACTGGCCCGCACATCAACTAAGGACTCCTTTAACTTTGACGTGTGGTCATTGTTTTCAGCATTTTTAGGTTCACTTGACAGGCGACGTAAAAACAATCTCTTGGGTTTTGGAGGAGGACAGTCAGAAACAGAGGGAGTAGTGGCATTGGGACCTTGTGTAAAGTGAGACGCAGATGAAGTATCACAATTCTGTTGACATGTCGTCATCTTACGACCATTTTCTCCTCCCTCAGATTCATGTCTTATAACCTCATCAAAATTCTGTTTTGTCATAGGATCGTATGTTACATCTTTCTTTTCTGGAACATGATCCTGTTCCTGTGTGGCAGATTCTAGTTTAATTGCATCATCTTGTTTTGATGGCGGATGTTCTACTTTTCCACTGTCCTTCGTTGGAAGCACTTCGATCGCGTCGTTGTCACTGCTTTCCTCTTCGTTAACAGGTGTCTGTTTACTGTTTTTGAAGAATGATCGTCGATCTGCAAGGGATAATGATTCATAGTTTCTTCTGCTCTCACCTATAGCTTTGCTGTACTCCTCAGTAAACTCATCCTGGTTTACTATGTTGTCTTGTGTAACCAGTGTCTCAGACAAGACGTCCACCTGTGAACTTGATGGCGCCATACCACCCATGACTTGTGGCGGTGGTGGGATATGATTATCATCCCTCGACCTGTTTACATCCTCATTCTTAGTGTTATGATCTGGCTCACGTTCTGACGTCAAACAGAACACGACCCAGTCATCTGACAGCATCGACATGTCACTGGTCTCACGGACACCGTCCGCCCTCGCACAGTCCAGGAGAGGACGGCCATCAACGTCGTCAGCAGGGACAGAGGGCGTCCGGAAGCCACTGGTCTCTGAGTCAATAGGACAAAGCTCAACTTCCGCAGTGTTACAACTTGTATGTAAAACATCTTCTGGGACACCAGCTTCCGCCATAGGTGTTACAGATCCGAAAATGTTATCCATTATCGCACTTAATGTCACATCCTCTGCGGCTGGAGCGCTACTGATAGTGTTTACGTCTGAGTTATGTGTGGCGCTGCTAACATAGCCTGAATCTATATTCATATCACTGGCAGGGCGTGTATTAGCATTATTACTTGTGTTTACAACACCGGTGTCCCCTTCTTTACTTGTGTTGAAGGTTATAGTTTTAATGCCCTCATCTGAGTATCTCACATGTACGTCTAAATCATTTCCTGAACAGAGATCTGAACTAGTTATATCATCAGCTGTAGTGCTAGCAAGATCTGAACTAGCTTTATCATTAGCTGCAGAACTAGCGAGATGGGAACTGGCTTTGTCATTATCTATTGGATTCGCAAGACGTGGACTAGGTTCCTCATTGGCTGGCTTGCTATCGACGCTTGAGGTAACCCCACCTTCTGTAAGGACGTTCTCAATGGCACAGACGTCAGGCAAGTCAGGTTCTTGAGTCTGAGCACGTCTGTAATCCTCACCCACCTCAGCTGCAGTAATTACCTGACTCTCATCCACGTCTTCTGTGTGTTTGTCGTCAGTGCCAACTGTGATGAAGATGTCATTATTAACTATATTTCTACTGCCACTTTCAGTTGTGGTTGTGATGTCAGTACAGGTTGTATGTGTGTCATCAGATGTGCTCGTAATCTCAGAGTCGTCTGTGTTTCTGACATCCTTGTTACTGCTGCCCATCCGAACTATACTTGTGACGTCAACGTTAGCTGGAGTATCTACCCTCATTCTGTTCTCACAGTAATTTCCACTTATCATTCCAGTATTAAACGCATCACTGAAATCATAATCAGCCATCCTTTTATCGTGAGTATTAGTAGTACAGGTGACTTCACTATTAACAATGTTTCCTACTTCAGTATTTGTAGTCATTCTGCAGTCATCATCAACTGTGTTGGTAACTTCAGCATTAGTTGTGTTTCTAATTTCAGTTTCAGCTGTGTTGATGATTTCCTGATTACATTTGTTTCCGCCTTCATCAACAACTGTCTTCATGCTGTCGTTTTCTGCTGATCTGTTGACTTCAGCATTACCTGTGTCTCTGATATCATTATCAGCTTTACTTGTGTTATCATCACTAGAACTGCTGATGATTTCAGTAAAAGCTGTGTTCCTGGTGTCACTTTCAATTACTCCTCTGTTATGACTCTCAACAGGGTTTATGTCTTTGTCTTCAGGACCACCTGTTGTGGTGATTTCACTATCGGCTGTGCTTCTCTCACTTGTAATATCAGAATGTACACTGTCATCATCACGTATGCTGGCGAGTTCACCATTAGTTATATGCGAGATGTTGGTGTTTGTTATGTTTGTGATGACGGTGTTAACTGTTTTTTTTAAGTCAACTGTACTCGTAATGCCCTTGTCTGATGCGCTTTCGAGATAAGTTTCATCATTGTATGTTCTGTCTTTATCAACTGACTTCGTCACGTCACTATCATTCGAGTGCATGACATGAGCACCCGATGCATTTCTGATGACCATATCAGCTGTGTCTGTGGTGTTAGATTCATCTGTTTCTGTATTATCAGGGGAATTTGTGATTAATATGGCAGCATCAACTGCGTTTTTTGGGTCAGTGGTTTCATTTATGACGACAGCGTCTGATGTGCTCATGACGTACGTATTTTCTAAGACGTTTGCACCAGCTGTGATCATAGGCTCAGTACTGGCTGTGTTGGCGCCATCAGTATGAACACTGCTCGGGGTGCCAGCGTGAGAAGAGTCGGTCAGAAGGTTGACATTTGTGGTCGCTACCACGGAGTCAGATCCAGTAATGTCAAGGCTGTTACCGCTTGAAGGAACTTCATGCATCATGGCTACGACCGAATCACTAGTACTGTGCAGCCTTTCTGTGACACCAACATTATCGTCCACTGAAATACCTTCAGCTTCGCCGTTACTGTTTGAATGATCCTCAGCAACATGGTGACTAGTGCCGACAATGGCTGGACTAGACTGAGGTTCTGTTGTATTTTCGATAGGAACCTTCCGGGAGTCTCTCGTGTCTGGATTTTCGGTTAATACGTCTTCAACTGTATCGCTTTGGGAAGGATTTCCAGTAGTATGAACAATACTCCCTTCTTCCCTAACGATATCCTGGGGCGTAGGGTCACTGGAAACGTCCATTCCCTCTTCAGTTATGTCGTACAACTCCATTTTCACAGAATCCGTATCTTCGTCGGACGATACCTCGAATTCGTAGATGGTGGAGAGGATCCGCTCTCCAGTTAATATGTCGAAGTATGGCTCGGTGCTGGAATACCCCCAAGACTCATCCCGCATCTCGAAATTGTAATCGATCAGCATGTCTTTTGAAGCCTCGTCCAGCTCAGGGAATGGAGGCATAACCTGCATGTAGAAGTCTTCATCCTCTGGAAGACAACCCAGCAAATTACATGAATTATCTATTTCTGGAACGAAATCATCTGCATTTTCAAATATCTCTGCGTCTACTTCCCTCTCGAAGTTTCCGAGATAAGTTTCAGGTACGTCGTGCGGTGTTTTCTGACAAGGTGTGTAAGTGTCGTTAATATCTGGATCATAGGCAGAGGGTTCTACCTCAGCATGATCAGTAATCGAATTAGTTTTGTGATGCTGGATGAGCATTATACCCTCCTTAAGGCTAGGAGATCGGTGCTGCAAACGCCCGACGCTCCGTTTTATGGGTTCGAATTCTGCGAACGGGTGACTACCACTTGCTAAAGTACAATTGATAAAAAAATCATTGGACATTGGAACATACCATGACATGTCTGCTGAACCATCATCACTGCCAGAATTAATGTTGTTCTCATAATTATGTGAATTTCCAAGTTCAGACGTTGTTTTATGAGTCGTTTTGTCAGCCTGTGCTTCATCATCATCTGCTTCCAAGGAATCAGAGTAATCAGACTCTGTCGTGCCATGCTCAGAAATGCCACTATCTGTCATGAGGGAGTCGGTGTTATTCTTGCAGGACATTCGTGACCCTACAGGGATTCGGGGGGAGTGGCCCGGAAATATGGACTCCTCCCTCATCTCCGTTGGGCTGACGTCCGTCGAAGTGGAAGAGGAAAAGTTCTCCTGAAGGTCAGACATTGGGCTCTCTGGACTGGAAGATCTGCAGACTTTCCCTTGTTCACATCCAACCTCGTGAGACACAGCCTCTACACTCACCAGGGTTGTTAGACTACTGAGATCCATAGCCTCACATGTGAAAGTCTTACCTGCTGAAATAACTCTGTCCTCAACATTCCGGGAGTTCCCTGCTTTCTCAGGTTCTTTCAATGAATGGGCGTCCTTGTTTATATCTTCACCAGCAGTATTATCTCGCACGGCTGTTGCTACACAAGTATTCGATGACGAGAGTATCTGATCTGTGTCACACTTTTCATACACAATTGTATTTTCATTGTCGTGTTTACAATGATGCAATTTGTTTTGAATGTCTAAGACGCCAGCAGCTAAATGTAACATACTCTGGCACAACGTATTCCAGTCAACAAATTATGCTTCCACTCGGTTTGTAAAATATTAAAGCACTTGACACCAATACTTGAAATTGTATATTGCAAAATATGGAAGGCAAGACACCAGTGCAAAGAAACCACAGACACCACACACAAAAGTTGGATCACAAATGTATCTCTACTGTCCTGGCAGCTCACCACAGTTGGCACCTCCGATTAACTGTTCACTCCGATGTGGCTGGCTGAGGGATCACTCGTCAGGCAGGTCTTACACAACCTTGTGCTCGCTCTAAGACACTTTCTGAACAACGGTATACCTCACAAGTCGAAAATATCAAGAGATGTTCGTTAGTTAAGCAATTCTCAGTAAATTAAATCCTGTCTCCTTACACTTAGCTTCTAAAGTTCTGTTCTGTTAAGGTCACTCCACTAGTTGGGGGAAAAAAGTCATCTGGATTGAATATGGAAACGAATGGAACTTATATTTTCACCATCAACCGTCCGAGGATGAAGTAGCGCCAGCTCCCAGTCACAGCAGCTCTCAGCCTCACATTCACCTGAGCACTGGCCAGACGAGCCTAGATGTGTGAGATACCCGGCATACATTTCATAATACAGGAACTGCGCGACCTATGCAGTTGCCTGCTACTTATCTGCAGTAGGACACCTTAATGATATCTTTCTCCTCAGGAAAGAAATAGATAAGGAGTAACTTATAACCTATTGTCAAGATGAATTAATAATAACTTAAGAGGTACGGGAGGCCAAGCAGTGATGTTTTCCATCCTGACTATACACTGGTTCTACCCGGCACATCACACACACAGTCACCGAGTTTCCTGTGACCACAACACCACCGAGGCCCTTGGCAGACTGCTCAGCCCTTCATCCATACCCGGGCAGGCGCTGGGCGATGAAGGGCAGGTGGTGGGGGGTGGCTGGGAGGGATCAGGACGGAGGGCAGCACTGGGACCAGGAGGGAAAGTGAGTGGGATCCGCTTTGCATGCAAGATAATGTCACACGCTCAAGGTCTACGGGTATGCAGCTCTGAAGCTGTGGTGTCTCGCTGCGGGGCAATAATAGCACGAAATCAGATCACAAGACATGATCCTCAGTGTACACGACAATGGAGTGTTCAACATAATCCAAAACAAACAAATCCCAGACCTTGAGCCAGACACGACCACGCGCACCTTATGAAGTGATCAGGCTGTTCTCCGTATATACATGATCCAATATACGTCAAGCAATATGACTGCCAGAGAAACCAAAAATCACAACTGGAAATATGTACAAAACCCAAATCTTTCGTCATTCTGTAAAGAAACAGTCAAGTACAAGTCAGGCAGCGGCAGTAGAGGGTCTTGGGTTAGTAGGTTAACAGGGCCCAGCTACCCTCACTCCTAAAATAGATAAATATTTGGCACATAACGAGTACAACCGCCTTAAGAAAGTGTACATGGATCCCTCAACGATAGCTGGCTTCCAGAGAAGTGCGTTATGAAAAAAAGTGATGTAGCACATAGCAACTACATCCACCTCAATATAGCTGTAATAATAAACGTATTTAAATGATATCTTAGTCGTATCAATTCCAGCTCTCACACACACTATGGGTCTCGGCGAGTGCATTATTTCCTTCCGTACTATATAAACACCAGGACACATTCAGGAAGGAGTTTTAGGGAAATTATATTTAAAAAAAATTCTTACCTATCCAAATGAGAAATCGTACAAATACTCACCGTTTGTGACCATCGCGCTTCACTGTCTGCCACCAGCCATGGTCCTGCCTCACCGACCCACCATCCGCAGCACGACTGACAACCATCCATACCTCTATACGCAACCATCCACTATGCCACACTCTATAACCATCCACAACCATTTTCGGCACCGTCTATGATCTGTTCAAATGATAAAAAAATCTCAGGGTTAACGTCGGCTTATTAATCACAAATCACGACTGGTTTACATATTGACACGGTTTACCTGTAAAGTTTTATGCTATTGTAAAAGCTTTGAAACACTAATGTTCATTAAATTTTCCCTATTCATAACATGTCTGTAAAGTTCCTTAAAGAAGGTCTTAGGGTCCAAAAGTTCGCTTTTTTTAAAGTTGGATTTGGTTAAGTAACAGAACTAATCATCTAAAAAGTGAAGCGAATCTTCGGGTCATCCACAGGGTGAAAGGCTGTAAAAGTATATGGTGTTGGAGGTAAGCTGTTAGAAGCAGAGAAGTCTTTATCAAGATGTAAGGCATGTGTACGAGTAGAAAGAGAAGAGAGTGATTGGTTCCCACTGAAGATTGGTCGGCGGCAGGGGTGTGTGATGTCCCCATGCTTGTTCAATTTGTTTATGGATGGGGTGGTTTGGGAGGTAAATGCAAGAGTTTTGGAGAGAGGTGCAGTCTGTTGGGGATGAGAGGGCCTGGGAAGTGAGTCATATGTTGTACGCCGATGATACAGCACTGGTGGTTAATTCGAGTGAGAAACTGCAGAAGTTGGTGACTTGAGTTTGGAAGTGTATGAAAGGAAAGTTGAAAGTAAATCTAAATAAGATCAAGGTTATTAGGTTTAACAGGGTTGAGACAATTTAGTTGGGAAGTAAGTCTGAATGAAGAAAAATTGGAAAAAGAGACGTGTTTTAGATATCTGGGAGTGTACTTAGCAATGAATGGAACCATGGAATTGCAAGCTAGTCATAGGGTGGGGAAGGGGGCGAAAGTTCTGGGAACGATGAAGAATGTGTGGAAAGAGCTTTACCTTGGAGAGCAAATATGGGTATGTTTGAAGGAATAGCAGTTCTAACAATACTATATGGTTGCGAGGCATGGGTTATAAATATGGTTGTACGGAGGAGGGTGGATATGTTGGAAATGAAATGTTTGAGGACAATATGTGTGAGGTGGTTTGATCGAGTAACAGTGAAAGGGTAAGAGAGATGTTTAATAATAGAAAAAAAAAAGTAGTTGAGAGATCAGAAGAGGGTGTGTTGGAATGGTTTGGACATATGGAGAGAATAAGCGAGGAAAGGTTGACAAAGAGGATATATGTGTCAGAGGTGGAGGGAACAAGGAGAAGCGGAAGACTAAATTGGAGGTGGAAGGATGGAGTGAGATTCTGAGCGATCGGGGCCTGAACATACAGAAGGGTGAGAGGCGTGCAAGGAATAGAGTGAACTAGAAAGATGCGGTATATCGGGGCCAAGGTGCTGTCAATGGACTGAACCAGGGCATGTGAAACGTTTGGGGTAAACCATGAAGGGTCTGTGGGGCCTGGATATGGATAGGGAGCTGTGGTTTTGGTGCATTACAAATGATAGCTAGAGACATGAGTGCGAACGAATGTGGCTTTTTTGGTATGTTTTCCTGGCGCTACC
>JAUUDY010355246.1:0-11509 GCA_032361765.1 Panulirus inflatus
GGGAATCTATTAAAATCCAGGTTCAACCTTACAATTCCCAGTCTCCACCCAGCGTAGACTAACGATGGCATTCGAAAAAAAAAAGAAATATACCGCATGATAAACTCGAACCAAATATCCACTGGACGCAACCCTACTGAAACTCTCGCTTGAGGCATGTCTTTCAGACAACTCCAGCATCAGGCAAGATCTTCCTATTTCTCGGTCATCCGAGTCTGAGCCTTGCTCATCCTTTGACGCATATGGAAAATGTGGGACACTTAATAAGTATCACAATGCAGGAGGGCAATTTGAATCCAAGGGTTCACTGATTTGAGTTACAGTGGTGAAAGAAAACGTGAAGCGCTTGAAAAGAATGTGTATGTTTTCAGTATCATTAACACGCCACAGCTCAACATTACTTCTTATTCCCTTGAGTGCAGCAGTGATACCCTTAACCACTACAGTAAGACCTTCATGCAGGATAAAGGCCAGGACATCATACTCACGAATTGTACTGTTGATGTCGTGCTCACTGACCATACCGCTGTGCCCATGGATCGTACTGTCGTGTTCCAGGATTGATTCAAAGGATCGTACCTTCAGTCTGAACTTACATACCATCGTGTTGAAGGGTCATACCGTCATGATCAAAGGATTAAAACGTCTTTAACCTTAGCGTGAACAATTAATATCCCAGGATTCTCAAAGTCGTTTGGAAAACAGTCATGTGTCAATATCATCTATCCAAAGACAAATGCATTCAACAAAAGTATAGGAATGTGCCATTCTGAATTTTTCAGGCCATCGTAATGAATAAGTAAAAAGCCACTTCTAGATGGTATTGTTAGGCTTTCATTAAGGTAAAAATCAGATTTACATGTGTCTAATACAGTGATATTGTGTCTATCTTAACCTGACGTAGGTATTCCATGTGCAGAGGTGGACAAGTTCCCGATATGCGTTCGGTCAACATGAATCCAACTTCTAGTCTCGAAAGACAGAAACAGGGTTCGATGCAGCTTGGACCAGCCATATCGGATCTTCATGGGTGCCCAAGTTACGATACCACTTGCTATGCTGAATAATAATGATAATAACAATGATAATGATAATAACAGTAATAATAATAATAATAATAATAATAATAATAATAATAATAATAATAATAATAATAATAATAATAAAACTCTACGCAGTTTTGGTGGATGAATGAGTAGTTGGGATTTAAGCCACTGAACTGCCAGGGTCATTAAGGCCGTCAGAGTCAAATCATAACCACCCGAAATTTCTTTAACACCTTCGAAAAGGATTAGGCAACATGCATCCATGTACATGAATGGCCCTTCAGATCTGCTTTGGAAATAATTTTCTTATCGACTGTGGCCACAGTTTTATATCCATCATCAAACAATGCGATCGTGACTCGTTAAATGAGTGTCTAGACGCTGCAGGAAAACAAATAACACGTAAATTATATGTTTAAATGATATTCAAGGTTAGCTAATTTGTAGGGAGGTTCACAATGCTCTTCAATACGAAATCTGAATGACAAATCTGTAACTATCTAATATATCATTGATAAGAAGTAATCAATCCTCAAAGGAAATTAGATTACCGGCTACGACTAAAGACGTTTTTCTTTTTATATAAATTGAATAGATTTTGTAGACGCGTGTGAGCGGTACCAGCATTATGTCTTCTTCATGTGGTCTTCACATCGCAGTTCTGAATAGGCTCTGTTACGTCCAGGACGTAGCTGGTTTGGTCCTGTGTTGCTCACATCTTTGGTGCTGGGAAGTTTGTTTACGTAGTTGAGATACGCAATAAATGAAAAATTCCTTACTCTTAAAGTCATTTTGAAACAAATTATTTTGTAAGGGACATCATTTGTTTAATGACATTTTCAAAGCAATGATTTTGCGACATGGACTAGAAAAAAACTTTTAGATAGATAATCACTAAGTTAAAATCTTTACATCTTGTTGACCATCATGCGCATGGGCAATTACACATAAAATCTGCTTAACCATATCCGCAGTGTAAGACTACTTAAGGTTCTTATGACCGATACTCAGTAATTTTCAAACAAATGAAATGGAATGAAACTGCATACGGACGAGAGTCTTAACAGCAGTACTGGTCGTTTGCTTATTTGATTCTCCATAGCTCTATTTTCAGCGACTGTTGCTTCCTTGTAAGTGTAATGTGCACCATATGCTAAGGGCATCTCTAAGTTTCATGTCCATTACAAGTTTACGTGCATTGGAATCAAAACCTGAAAATCATTTCATTCCTGAAAACCTGTTTTGTCTCTGAATTATCTTGGGATTAATTTGAAGTCGTGGTAAAGTCGTGGAATAATAACGTAACAAAAACGAGCAGTAAATTGCTAAACACACATACTACTAATTGCTCATAGGTTTTTTTACACGACTATGATTATATACAAGAACTGATATATCGACCATGAATATGGCTAACAAACTTACTTTGTGTTCCCACTGGTCAATGTCATGTCGCTCCCTTTCATTGCTTAACATTCAGACAGTTTCTCCACACCATCCTGAGTCACTATGTGAGTAATCCGGTATCATATGAGGCTCATACATGAACTTCTGTTTGCCTGAGTTATTTACGCTCATCAGTAACAGGTAACAGCACTACACTTAACAACGAACTCATGAATTACGACGATGGCCAGTAAGCGGGGAGGAAGTCAACAAGCAAGACGTCTCTTTCTTATCGAAATGATATGTTTCCTTTTACCTACATATTGATATAGATCACAACATTGTAAGCTGGCGCAGACTTGATTGCCACAGTCGTGCGTTAAGTATGAAGCTAATGAAAAAGGAGAGATGAATATTTATCTAAAAATCTGTTATATGGTTAGGAGTGGGCTTGTCCGACATTGCCAAGAACGACAGTAAATTACATGATTTTTATATATCTATCCATTTATATAGTTTGCGGGGAGAACTCCACTTCTTTTATTGTTCCATGAGTGAATTGATGACGTAGCTTTGGTCAAATAAGTTGGCTAAGAGTGATGACTAAGAACATACAAGCAAATAAGGTTTTCTTTCCTTGAACACGCCTACCGTTCCTTTTTGTCAATGAAAAATCTCATTATCCTCTTGACCAGTTGTATTCAGAATCTCTTTAATCCTTCCGACTCTTTCTGAAACTGATCATTCATCGTTTATGGAATCTGATACAGTCTCAAGGAGCTAGAAATCAGAACAGAGGGGACCCAGAGGTTAACGTATGTTCGACCCCTCTGACACAAACAAGACCACATGAAACATTGCCACCCAGAGGTGGACGGCGTACAAGAGTAGTGAACGCAGCAATGACATTCAACTTTTTATTAGAAAGGGAAAAAGAAAAACGTTGTTATGAAAGAGCAAAAGGAAGATGAGAGGGAGACAGTAGGAGGGTTATAATGATAGGAATGAATCCCCCTCCTGGCCTTTCTTACCATTCACTCTACCGTGGTAACTTCTAATATTTCACCCCGTACAATATTTGTTATTACGGCAAACATACACCGAATCACGACTGAGGACTCTGAGTGATAATACTCAGAGAACATCAATAAATATGTGGCTGTTCAGTAATCGTGAAGTTTGTTGGGAGTGTGGACAGTGGTGGCGCGAAGGGCCGAATGTCAAGTCCTCCTTAGACGAAGACCCCGTGCACTACTTTGGGTTCGACGTCCCCGAGGACCAGAGGCTCTTCTTCTGCCTTGTCCTCTTCGTTACCATCGGGCCGTATTTGTACTACGTGTACTACATGTGAGCCTTTGTCCTCATGGGGAGACGACTCCCGGGGCCCACTCAACCTCTCCACTTCTCTTACGTGTTGTTTGAATTGCATACTTCTTTTCGTACTGTTGAGGGTGGTGTGCGACAAACACGCATCATAATATGCAGTTACTGTCCGTTTCTTTGAAGTAGTCACATCATTACTCCTCTGCTAAATGATGCGTTTTTATTAGCGTCATCTGGTTTGCTATTTACGGTACAGTTGAGAAACTGAGTGAGCGTCATAGATTTGTAATGAAAGCGCTTTGGCCCAGGGACCTTACTTTCTTGTTCCCCACAACACTACATCTTCACAACACTGCATCTTCGCTACATCTTCATCTCCACTGCACTTTATCTTGCCTGGTGGAATTACAGATACATTAAGAGATATGGTCTATGATGGGTTTTGGAAGGAGAGATGGGCAGAAGTTGGATTATAGAAACATCAAACCTAACCAGGTTTACATCTGCCCCACTGTAAAGCCTTGACAGCATGTGAATGCATATGATCAACCATTGACGAAACCTGCTACTATATACAGGACTATATTTTTGTATGGATTGTTTAAAAATAATCATCAATTTAAAGTCTTGGTCCTAATAAAGATACTCTTGATTAGAAAAGCTCATCAATCTGATCTTGATTCTGTGTAACCAAAAAATTGAGTTTATCTTACTTTGCTTCCTTCGTGAGTGAACCTGACCTATGATTCATGGGTCATGACGTATCGTTTCTCGTCAGGGAATCTAAATTTGACAGAGTTTAGTTCCTAAAGGACCCATATTAGTGCTGGCCACAAAATGCTGCCTTAGAACTGTACACTGGGACACAAGCTGTGTTGCCTACAATTTGGATGGTAGGTTGAAGAGTGGCATAATGTGGCTCCCACTATCATATGGAAACCTCGTCTAACTTCATCTTCAAGGGTTCTGGATTTAGTCAGAACCTTATCTGCAGGGTTTCTGCAGCTCTAAGGCTGCAATTTCTTCTACTTGCTGTTTCTGTTTGTGTTTACGTATGTGCTCAGAGGAAGACTGTTTTGATCGTTCTCGTGTCAATATAAAAGAATATAATTTTCATACTCGTAAACCGTTTTCCGCGTTAGTGAGGTAATGCTAAGAACAGATGAATAAAGGACGCATTAGTTGACATCCATTCTCTAGCTGTCATGTGCAACATAGAGAAATCTCAACCCTCTATCCACAGTCAGGCCCAACAGACCTTTCCGTGGTTTCCCCTGGCTGCTTCATATGCCCTGGTTCAGTCTGGTGGCAGCACGTCATCCCCCGTATACATCATATCGCACAAATTAGTTCCATCTCGTGCACAAGTGTCATCCCCCTGCATGTTGAGACCCCGAGCACTTAAAACATTTTTTACTCCATCTTTCCATCTCCAGTTTGGTCTTCCTATTGGGGTCCAGGAACATATATTATCACTTTTGTAAGTTCAAGGTACACTGTCACTGGTCAAGAAATAATTGTCTACCTCCAGAATAATATTATAACGATTTCCAGTAGCACCTTTGGTAGGTTGCGTTCCTCCGGCACCAGACACCTAACTTATAGATAAAGAGCCTGGGCCTAGACAATATAGCGGGTGTTATAACAATATACCACAGCTGCTCCCACCATAAACGCCACCACCGCCGCTCACCACACCTCCCCCACATGCTCACGCTTTGATACTTTATGTCTGAAAAATTTGTGGCAACTCGTATCATCATGGGAAGTAATGAATATTCAACGGTATGCTTCTGGAGTTCCAGACTATGAGAACGAAGGAGAGAGAAGAAGAAGAGCAGCGCACAGTAGAAGAGTCACTGGGTTCCTAAATAGATTAATGAAGGGTAGAGGTGTTAAGTATGGAAGTGAAGAGGATTAAGGGACAACATGGTTTCCCAATCCTGACCTATGCAGCCAAAACATGGACATGGAATGAGGAACAGAGGTCAAGAATCCAAACTATGGAAGTGAGCTATATGAGAAGAGCATGTGGTGTGACTAAATGGAATGAAGAAAGAAATGAAAGGGTGTATTAGAGATATGGTATGGCAAAGAATGCAAAAGGAGTGAATTGGGGAGTGGTAGAATGGGTGAAATGTAATACTTTGAGGTGGCTTAGAGATGTGGAAAGAATGCAAGACTGGGAGTTTACAAGGTGAGTGCATGATAGTACAATTAAAGGGGGTGGTGTGAGTGGAAGACCACCTGTGACATGAGCTAATAGGGTGGAGGAACATTGGAGTGAGAGAAACAGAGGAAGAATGCATGGAATGGTGTGTGTGAGGGAGGCTTGTAAGGACAGGGATAAGTGGAGACTTTTGCTGTGGCCACCTGCTGATGGTAGTTCCTGGATGGAATAGGTGTCAAAGATATAGATAGATTGATAGATTCTTATGTTTAGTCACTGCATCTGCAAAAGCACAAAAGAACTCAGAGAGTCTTTAAGGTGTAGAGAAGAAAAGCAAAGATGGTATTAGAATTAAGAGAACACAGTTACAGGGGAAGGTTAGAAACCTCAGATTTGTCCACCATGAAAGACATTGAGTGTGGGGTGGCCTTATCACATCCTTTAAGTTTTTACAACAGATTGATGAATATTTAGGGAGCAGTTGTTCGAGAGATTTAGGAATAGAACAGCCTGAAAACACATGAAATGAAGTAAGAAACTGTATGAAAAAGATGGGGAAGTGGTTTTATAGTATAAGAGTGATGCTTGAATGGAATGGAGTGAATGAATAAGACTGCAAAATTTAAACTTAGTAAGTTTACGATGATAATGGTAAATATATGGGGCCTCATGAGTTTAAAACTCTCTCTCTATACTTTATCAAAAGGTAATTTCATAAGGGCTTTTGTGGACTACACCTGTTAGGGGTTATTCTGTGAGAGAAAATTCACCATCGACAAAGTTGTTTCGTTGGATTTATGATCTTGTCAAAGAATTACTCACTCCAAGGGAGTCCACCCTTTTGCTGCTACTAATTTTGGAATAGTCTTGAATCTGCAGGAACGTTTGAAGAAGTGGTCTTAGGGGTATATAATAACGATATTTACGTGATTACTGTACAGTACATGCTTTATGGTTACTTTGCAGGTGATATACTATAAAAGTTAAGCATACTGCATGCACATATATGTATTTTCTATATGTTTTTACTTTTTTATTTACAAACCTTTTATTAAGCAAATAAATGAAAAAAGTCTGTCACTTAAACAATAATGACAATTTTATCCCCAAAGTTCATAATACTCCATGAATTGTTTATTCTAAAACAAGATTTTTAGTTAGCTTGTGTTTTATTTGTGAATAGAGAATGGGGACTTGTGTAATACACACCTTTTATAATGATTTATATGGTTGTCTGAGGCATGTGGTATTATTTTCAGCAATGGGAGAAGATGGCAGTAGCATCTGTGGGTAAGTGGTGGAATCAAACATTAGCTGGGAATTCCTATGATGGCTGGAACCCTTACGTTTCAGTTGACACCATATATTGATAGTGAACTTGTTCAATTTAAGTGTTAAGGTGTCTACTGAACAGTGCATCAGCCAATCCATAAGGGTGAATGATTGAGGAATCAGTATGGACCTACAAATGCTCGGTGATACATTATGACCTCTTAAGCAGTTCCATTGATATCCTTTGGGGTGTGTTTTAGTTGTGCCAGTTCTTACAAGTGTCTTGTCTGCTATGAAAATAAAGGGTCCTAGTTTGACTCAACTTTTTTATAGTAATCATAATCAGTTGAAGAGTCTGCCAATCATACAGCAAGAATCCAATGTAATTTTCAGAGGAAGATTTATCATCACCTTTGTTTCCCAGTCAGTAATTTACTTCATTTGGATTAGCTGATATACTCAGCTGGTTTCTCTTTATTTCCTGGGGAACAAATAATTGGACTGCACATTGTGACTGAACTGCTAGTTCCCAAGGGATATGATTCATCATTAATTTGAGCACCTTCCTAGGAAAACTTCGTTGGTACAGTTGAGTGTTATGCCATGGCAATGCGGGTCAGGAGTGGCATCTTGAGTAAACAAGCCTCTATCCCTTTCAGAATCATCAGAGGGCTTTTTTAAGAAATATTTTGTATTTTGAGCTGTGGCACAGATATAAGATCCTGCCAGAGACATAACTTGGATAGTCCTGCATCCTTGATGTTGTGGATGGATGCCTTGTAGTGATAGGGGTCTCCATATCAGATCATAAAATGTGGACTTTTCATAGGAAGAACAAAAGTCTTTGCACGTCAGCTATTGGAGCTGTAGGTTCATGATTCCTAATATTTGAAGGGTGCAAGATTCTGTTTCTCGTAGATGGCACTGTGGTGTTCAAGTTCCTGATGAACTTGTAAATTCTGTAATAAAATAATCCTTCCAAGGTTGAATGCCTGTATCTCTAGGCTTCATATCCAAGCATTTGTTTATATGCACAGCAGCTCTGTTAAGATTGACTCCTTGATGATATGTGTACAGGGAAAGATGAGTTTCCAAAGGTTCCTTCATCGGCATTTGCTTCTTATTTTTTCCACAAAGACCACACTGTTGCCAACTCATGTTTTTCTGATAAATACCATGATCTTGCACTGCATAGCTTTAAAGCAAATTATTCTCATTTCTCAAGTCAGTTTACCAAAGAAAGCTTTCCAGACTAATTGAGTTAGGGGATTTTATGGATCCTGTCACCCTAAATAGGAGAGAAAACCTTGTTTCCAAAAACCTTTTCAGCCTCCCAGATTCTTCTTAGGTGATATCTCAAGTTTTGTATGCCACTTTATTTTTGGTTCATGAACACAACTTTGAACTTATGAGTCTTAGAAGAATTTACACACTGAAATTTGCAGACTTTGATAGCCTTAACTTTAATGAGCACTAGTATGATCTTCTTACCTGTAATTTTGTCTTTCTTTTTAAGACTATCACTCAACTTGGATCCCACATCAATCTCTCCTTGAAGATCTCGGTTCTTATGAGGCTTAGAAGTTCTCTGTTTTAGGGATCTATCATTGTGTCATGAGTAAACAAAACTTTTGATGCTACAAGAGTGCCCTATGGAATCTATATTTTGGTGTTTAGTTATTTTAACTCCTTAAGGCCTTAGTTTTTCATGTCTATATATTTTGGGTACAGCTGCTTTCTCTCTGCAACTGAGGATAAGTTTTCTTTCTACAGTTGAGGATAAGATTTCTTTCTACAGCTGAGGATAAGTTATTGCAAGTCCCATCATGTTGCAAACAGAGGATTTTTCTTGGGCATTATACCACCCCAGTGGTTTATTTGAAGGTTTCTTGATACCTTTGGTGTCTTGATAGCCTTTGTTGCTAAGAGAATGGTTAGATAGATACTTGCAAGAGGGAACTTTCCCTTATGGCTCATGAGATCTTCCTTTTGGTCCATGAAATCTCAATGTTTAGTGAGATCACCTCAAATTCAGAAAGCATCTCATTTAGGACAAAGAAACATGATTTTTAAACCAATTCTGCTTGTATGTTAGAGGCCATGAGTTTGGGAAGACAGCCTTCTGTTTTGGCCTTTCTGAGGAGCCTTCCTTAGGGGAAATTAGCTTAGAGGCCTTTGATATTCCTCGAACATGTCAAGGGTCCATCTGGTGTGATCAAACACAGGCTTGCTACTGTTAGGCCAGATGGGTCCTCACATGCCAGAGATGACTTTAACTTAAGGTAATGTTTTTGATTATTTTCCTCTTTATGCAAAGTTTTACTCTAAATCTCCTCCTCCATTATAACATATTCTTGCAGCTCATGGAACAAACTGACCCTGGAGGGTAGTGTAAGTTATGAAGTGAAAAATCTAAAAAGTAACCTTAAAAGAATTCTGAATGTCTTCTATTTACGAATCACTTTGGTTCATTCACTTGCAACAGTATAGAAGATGGTCAAAACACCTTATTGAAAAATGGCCCACTTGAATAAAACTGGCCATCCACGCTCTTGTTAATCCTAAGAACAGACTTCATAGGATATTTTTTTTAGTGCTTTGAAATCTGCATCCTGTGTTCACAAAAGATTAGTTCTGTTGCCTCACCAAAGAGTTAATGAGGGTGAGAGGAATATACCTCTCCATATAGGAAGGGCAGTTAAAAGGTTTCCAGTCTCCAGAAATCCAAGTTGTCTCTCAAGGCTTATGGGACACCACCTTGGAAAGGAAACATTTTTCACACTTCAAAAATGAAATCTTTTGTTATCTTCCAAGAATACAGAAGTGAGTCTTTAAACCAAAACTTTTTCTCCTTGGATACTATAAGTTGTTAGATATAATCCCAATTAATATTTTTTCATATTCTTTACATTTTTGCCTCTATGTATTAAAGAATAATCACAATGAAATAAGAATAATTCAGTTTTCTTACTTTCATTATCTATGAAGATAAAATCACATTTCTTTGAGACTTGAGTTTCATATTGGCAATTTGAGCCATTCCCAGTTTGTACTAATTGTATTGATTGAGAAGGGCTCATGAAAACCAAAACTGTATTGGAACAATAAAATTCAAGTGTCCAGTAAGTATGGTTTCATCTTAACTCATAAAGGTGTTCATTTAGATTTCCCTCTACTTTTCTCTATAGGTGGATTCTAAGTCTTACAACAGTTTTCCAACACATGGCAACACAAAGACTTATCGGCATCACATGCAAGATATGAAAATTCGTAAATACTATGATTTGAAACATGTGGCGCAGATGAGGGTGGCCATAACCAATGTGATGGAAGCAACACTGGAGTCAGCCTTCCAGCTCATCCTACAGTTGTATATAGTTGGCACTCGTTACACTGAGCTGGATAAGGTAAAGCATAGATAAAAAACAAAGTTCTTAATATACTAATTATAACTAATTACCAAGAGGTAAACATTATTTTGGTGTATTGATCAAAGAAAATGGAAGTATGAGAGAAAATGCAGGAAAAATTGAGTGATGTGAGGAAGATTAGTTATGATACCTACAGTGACATGAAAGGAGAAAGTAATGGAGGTGTGTGAGAAGGGAGCAAATACAGATGAATGTGTCTTACACATATTTTCTTACTTAAGGACAAAGCATGTGAGCTTTAAAATGTGCACTTGTTTACAGAGATCCAAACACCACTTTACATCCCAAAATAGTGTTTATGTGCTCGGATTTACCTTCTTCAGCCACTGTAAGATCTGTCAGGATAGGTAATTAGTACTCATTCTTAGATCCAACACTACATCAACCTGTCAGAGCCTAATAAATTTTTGGTTGAGTGATGGGTCAGCATCTCTCATTCACCAATTTCATCATTAATTTTTTGATACATCCACTGTGTGGCCTGTTGACCATTGCTTGTTATTTTACCGTTTTTCACCTTATGACCGCTGCCCCCATCCTTCAAAGATGTTAGATCTGTATTCTTTTCCTCTATCCATGTTTCATGACATAGATTTTGATTACTTTGTTTTGTCTCCACATCATTGCAGTTCATCTAGTCAACTAGATCATTAGTACATCATGTGGTGTAGATGCTTATGTTTTCATTGTAACTGTAGTTAACTGATAATTGGTTATTACTACTGTAATTAACCTCCCTCCTTGTATTTTAACTTTCTAAAAGGAGAAACAGAAGGAGTCATGCGGGGAGTGCTCATCCTCCTTGAAGGCTCAGATTGGGGTGTCTAAATGTGTGTGGATGAAACCAAGATGAGAAAAAAGGAGAGATAGAGAGTATATTT
>JAUUDY010355357.1:0-20271 GCA_032361765.1 Panulirus inflatus
AAATGACCAACGTTTTCCCAGAAAATGAAAAGAATAATAGTATTTATGCTCAATGTTCTCTAAAAGTTTACATGTTATTCACAATATTCTCATCGAGAAACATCACTGTATCATGTGATACGTATGATTCATTCTTATGTATATTACTAACTTCTCATGATGTCTACGTAAAAATTGAATTACAATTTTCCCGTGATCATGACCCTTACAAAAGAAAGAATATATGCCCACATCCTTTTTACTGTCACGCTGAAACAAAGTATTTAGTCTGTACAGAAATCAGCATTAATAACACTTGTAATGCACTAGCACTAGAGTTTATCAGTAACTTATCACACACTAGCTCTAACTTAGTGCAGCTCTCCAGCCTACTACCACAAGCAAGCACAGAGAGGGAGTGAGATGTGAAATTTTACCGTTCCTTAGCGGGAAAAGATAACATACAATTACCGGCCGTTTGACAATCGAACTTCTTTCACCAGCTTACTGTTTAAAAGTGAACATGTTTAGTCCGGGCTAGTTTTTATCTATCATACCAAGATCACAACATTTACTTATTGGTTTCCATCTACATAAATGTGTGGAGCCTCCACGAACGTAAATACAATATTCTAAGCAGGCATATATACACTTGAACGATGTAATTGGTTGATATGCTTATGCGTGAAAGAGAAGTGTGTAAACATTAAAGCGAACATTGTAAAAGAGAAACGATGACCTTGTAATAGACTGAATCCCCTGCGTATAATATCTTCCTCTCGTAATGTACAAACTGCTATTTAGAAATACAGTATTTGATTACACAAAAAGATACACATTGCCTTCAAACCATATAAACGTCTATAAATTTTCATCTTTAGGTATAAAGTTTAACATCGAAACTTCTGCAAGAGTTTATGGTGAAAGAATATCAAATGAATAATACTGAATATTGAAAGGAGACATTATTTTCAAACTTCGCAAGCACTTGCCCATTTATAATTAATCACTATGAATATATGACGACTGCAAACTGAAAATCTAAATTCACTAAATATAAAAGAAAAATCATGTCTATGTTATAACTACTTTTCAAATCTTCTTATCCTGAATCATACCCATTTTCATGGGTTGAACAAGAACAAAAGAGCAACTAGCCCACTCCCTAACGTACTGTTTTATTCAATCACAGATGCCAACCCTACCAAGTTGTCCACTCATTTTTGCAACCAATCCGAGTTATCCATATGCTTCTGTCAACCCTTCGAATTTACCGAACCCAATGCTCCCAACCCTTTGGAATCATCAAAGCCAAGGCAGCCAACCCTTCGGAGAAGGTGTTCGTGTCACCAGTCCCTGAGGTGACACGACCAATTGCACCTCATACAAGCTGGCTTACGGTTGCCTTCATGATATAAGACCTGTTCTTGTCGTAGTCCAGTCAAATTTCAAACCTACGGCATCCAACCATTCGGAGTTGTGAACCCACCTCTGCCAACCCTACAAATTTTTCTATTTTTGTAATAACTAGGGCAAACCCTTTCCTGCGTCATTCTACTCAGTCTTTTCGCGTTCTCAACCCACTGTAAAAGAAAACCTCCGAAATGCCCATTCCACAGCAGTAAACCTGGCAAACCTATGGAACCCACTGCTGCTTACCTTCCGAGCTGACCTACTGTTTTCAAACTTTCCAAAGTCTCTATCCACTGTTGTCAAGCCTTCCGAACTCTCTCCACTCATGCAATCGCTTCAGGATGTCCACATATAGTTGCCCCAAAACTATTGCGAGAAAGTTTCTCTTAACGGTAGTGCAGCGATTTCATTTTGTGATTTTCTGTAATACACGTTTGAAGCTTTCAGAGGAGAAAGAATGAACCAGAACGGCTGAAGGTGCATAAGCGAGTCACAACAAACCTTCATATAGTGCCTTCCTGCGTCATTTTCTCAATGGATTGTTCGTATCATAATATGAAATGTTTTTCTGTTTGTAACATTCACTCCTTAAGAAAAATGACCAACGTTTCCCTCTAGAATGAATAGAATAGTAGCAATTATTCATTTTTTACCGACTTCACAAATTTTCCTCAGTATTTTTATCGGAAAACATTGCTGTAGATGTGAAACGTATCTGATTCTTTCTCAAGGCTGTTGCTGACTAATGATGATGTCTTCTTTAGCGTGACAGCACGCCCACGGCGTTTTTGCTGTCACGCTAAAACACAGCAAAACACAGAAACCGTTAAAAACGTCTCATCACTTCGCTGTCTTGTATTGCACTAGCACTAAATTTTATCAGCAAGAATGTTCGTAATCTATCACACACTAGCTCTAATTATAGTGCACGTCTCCTGCCTCTGACCTGAAACAAGGTCAGAGAAGGATGAGATGTAAAGTCGTGCTGCTGCTTAGCGGGAAAACATAACAGGTCATAAGCAACCGTTAGACAATTGAAGTTCTCCCTTCACAAGCTTACTGTCTTAAAGTAAATTTATTAATCTCGGGTTAGCTTGTATCAGTCATACTAATATCAAAATTTCGTAATAGGTTTCCATCTACAGAAACAAATGTCGAGAGCTTCCACGAACGTAAACACAAGAGTGTAAGTAGGCATATTTACACCTAAACAATGTGACTCAGTTAATTTGTTTATGTGTGAAAAAAAGAATTATGTAAGTAAACATTTAAGCAAACATTGTAAAAGACACATGATAACATGTAATAAACTGGACCCCATGCATGTAAAAGCTTCCTCCTCGTACAAAACAAATCGCTATTTAGAAATACTCTACTCAAAACACCATCATACACATCGCCTTTAAACTATACATACGTCGACTATTGCCTTTTCTTTATGTATAAAGTTGAACATCGAAAATTGCGTAGGAGTTTATGGAAAAACTACGTTAAATAATACTGAATACTGGAAGGCAATATGATTTTCAAACGCGGCGCAAGCGCTTGCGAATTCATACTGACTAACCGCCATGACTATAAGACGACTGCAAACTGAACATTTAAATCGACTTCATAACACTAAAGAAAAAAAATCATGTTTATGTTCTTATCGCTTTTCCCATTTTCTTCTTATCGTGTATCATGCCCATTATCTTGGGTTGAACAAGAAAAATACCAATTACCCACTTCCTAAAGTACTGTTTTCTTCAATCCCTGATGCCAACCCTTCCAAGTAGTTCACAAATTTCTGCCAACCCTTCCAGGTTATCCATATGCTGCTGCCAGCCCTTTGGAGTTATCAAACATAATCCTCCCAACCCATCGGCGTTACCAAATCTACGGCAGACAACCCTTCGGAATAATCGAATCTACGGCAGCCAATCTTTTCGCGGTCTCAACCCACTGTTAAAGAAAACTTCCGAAATACCCATATCACTGCAGCGAACCTTTCAAAACTATGCCACCCCACTGCTGCTCACCTTCCGAGCTGTCCTTTCACTGTTTTTAATCTTTCCATAGTCTCTATAAACTGTTGTCAACACTTGAACTCTACCACTGCTGCCATTGCTTAAAATTGTTCATATACGCTTGCCCTCAAGCTATTGCGAGAAATCTTCTCTTAACTCGAGTGCAACGATTTAATTTTTTCATGATTTTCCTAATACACTTTTGAAACTTTTAAAGAAGGTATGAAAGAAACCGGCTGATGGTGCATAAGTGAGTCACAACAATGCTTCATAAAGTGTCTTCCTTCGGCACCTTCTCCATGGATTATTCGTATCATAACATGAAAAGTTTTTCTGTTTATAACATTCATTCCTGAAGAAAAGTGACGAACATTTTGCCAAAGAATAAAAAGAAATCTAGTTATACTCAATGTTTACCATGAGTTCACAAATGTTTTGCAAGATATTTTATCAAAAAAACATGGCTGTATGTAAAACGTATCTGATTCTTATGTCCGTTAATGACGTCTGATTTTGTGTTTGTTAGAAATGAATCGCAATTACCTCGGGATCAGGACACACACAAAAGAAAAATTCCCACAGCGTTTTTAGTCTCACGCTAAAACACAGTATTTAGTCTGTGCATAAATCAGTGTTTACAAATCACCACTTCGCTGTCTTGTAATGCACTAGTACTAGATTTTATCAGCATGAATGCTCGTAATCTACACGAACTCTAATTTCGTACCCGTGTCCTGCGTCTTGCCAGAAGCAAGATCATAGAAGGACCGTGGTGTAAACTACCCCCACTTTGTGGGGTCATAACCGGCCGTTTGACAATTGAACCAATTCTTTCACAAGCTTACTGTCTAAAAGTAAAGTTGTTTAGCCTGGGTTAGTTTATATCTGTCATACCAAGATCAAAATATTTCCTTATAGGTTTCAGTCTCCAAAAACAAATGTCTGGAACCTCAACGAGTGCAAACACAAGATTCTAAGTAAGCATATTTACATATGAACGATGTCACTCGGTTGATATCCTTATGTGTGAAAAATATATGTATATAAACTTTAAAGCAAACATTGTAAAAGACAAATGACGACATGCAATAAACTGGAACCCATGCCTATAAGAACTTTCTCGTTACACGGTACAAACCACTATCTATTATTATTGTACTTAACACACAAACATACACATTGCCTTTAAATCATATACACATCGACTATAATCTTAGTTTAGCATCGAAACTTGCCCAGGAATTTTAGGAGACATTCTTTTGACACTGCGCAAGCGCTTACACAAGTGCATTTATATTGACTAACCGCCATGACCATATGACGACTGCAAACCGAACATTTAAATTCAATCTATGTCGATGCTAGAATAAAAGAAAAAAATCATGTTTATGCACTTACCACATTTTCATATTTTCTTCAAATCGTGAATCATGGCCATTTCCCACGGATAGACAACAAGAACAACAACAAAAACTAACATTTACCCCAATCCCTAACGTATTGTTTTATTCAATCAGTGATGACAACCCTTCCGAGTTATCCATATGCATCTGCCATCCCTTCAGAGCTATCAAACTCATTGATTCTTTACGTATAAAGTTTAATATGAAAGTTTGCGCAAGAGTTTACTGAAAACCATTAATAAATAAGTAAGACTGAATATTGGTAGGAGACATCATTTTCAAACTGCTCAAGCGCTTGCGCATGTGCATTGAAAATGTTTGATCGCCATGACTATGTAATAACTGGAAACTGAAAAGTTAAACACACTTTATAACAATATAAAAAAAATATTATGTTTATGCACTTATTACATTTTCTTCAAATCGTGAATCGTACCCATTTTCTCTGTTGAACAGCAACAAAAACACTATTTAACTCACTCCCTAACGCATTGTTTCATTCAGTCACTGATGACAACCATTCCGACCTATCCATATTCTTCGGAGTTATCAAACGAACTGCTTCTTTTTGTCTGAAGTTTGATATGGAAACTTGCGCAGGAGTTTGTTGAAAACCAATATTAGATACTGTATATTGGAAGAAAACATGATTTTCAAACTGCGCAAGCGCTTGCGCATGTTCATTCAAAATAACTAATCGTGACTATATGATGAATGCAAACTGAACATTAAACTCACTTTTATGCAATTATAAAGAAAAAATCTTGAATCATGCCTATTTTCTCGGGTTAAACAACAACAAAAATATTCAATCACTGATGCCAACCACTCCAAATTATCCATATGCTGCTGCCAACCCTTCGGAGTAAACAAACGCACTGCTACTAACCCTTCGTAGCTATGAAATCCACAGCAGACAACCCTTGCGAGTAATCAAACCTAATGCAAACAACCCTTCGGATTTCCTAACCCAACTCTCAAATCCTATAATGTTTTTCTCATAACTGCTAACAAACCTTCCAAGGTATCATTCTACTCTATCTTTTCGCGTCTTCAATCCACTGCTAAGGAACGCTTTCGAAATTTCTATAACACTACAAAAGAACCTTTCTCAATAATTCAACCCTAAGGCTACTTACCTTCTGAGCTGTCTTTCCACTGTTTATAATATTTTCACAGAGTCTATATACTGTTAATAACCATTCCAACTCTCTCCAGTGCTGCATTCGGTTCAAATTACCATGAACCCTTGCAAGTATGCTATTGCAAGAAAGGTTATATTACCTGTAATGCAAAGATTTAATTTTTCATGAATACTTTTCTAGTGCACGACCGAAGCTTTCAGAGAAGTTTCACGAGGCACAATAAAGCTTCATATAGTAACTTTTTTTGTAATCAACTCTATGTCTTGTTTGTATCATAATATGAGAGGTGTTCTGTATCTAACTTTCATTTTTTAAGAAGAATGACCAACATTTACGATGAATTCAGAAATTAGTCACAGCATATTTATCGAAAAGCATTCCTTCTTTATGCATAGAGTTTGATATCGAAACATACACATGAGCTTATTGATAACCAATATTAAATAAATGATACTGAATATTGGAAGGAGAAATGATTTCTAAACTGAGCAAGAGCTTGCGCATGCGTATTCAAAAGGACTAACCGTCATGTCTATATGACTAAATTCAAAGTGAACATCTAAATTGACTCTATAACATTATTAGAGAAAAAAAGCATGTTTATGCACTTATTACATTTTCATATTTTCTTCAAATCTTGAGTCATGCTAATTTTCTTTGGTTAAACGACAACAAAAGACTTTTTATCCCACTCCCTACCGTATTGTTTTATTCAGTCAATGATGGCAAAGCTTCTGAGTTAACCATACCCTGCTACTAACCCTTCGGAGTTATCGAACAACCTGCTTCTTTATGTATAATATTTGATATGGAATCTTGTGCACGAGTTAATTGAAAACCAATATTGAATAAATGATACTGAATATTGGAAGGAGACATGATATCCAAACTATGCAAGAGCTTGTGCATAAGCATTCAAAATTGGTAAAATCCTTGACAATATGATGAATAGAAACTGAACATAAAAATCTGAATTATAACCATTTAAAAGATATAATCCTGCTTATTCAAATATCCAGTTTTCTAATTTTCTTGAAATCGTGAATCATACCCATTTCTTGGGTTAAACAACAAAAATATTCAGTCACCCTTCCTAGCTATTCATATGCTGCTGCCAACCCTTCTGAGTTATCAAACGCACTGCTACTAACCCTTCGGAATTATCAATCCACGGCAGGCATCCCTTCGAAGTAATCAAACCTAAGGCAAACAACCCTTAGGACTTGTTACCCCAGCTCTGCAAATCCAACAAAGTTTTCTAATGAATACTACAAAACCTTCCAAGGTTTCATTATACTCTATCTTTTCGCGTCTTCATCCCACTGCTAAAAGACACTTTCGATATCCATATACCACTGCAGAAAGCATTTCAAAATAAGTCAACTTCACGGTGACTTACCTTCCGACCTATTCTTCCACTGTTTCAAATTCGTTCAGAGTTTCTATCAGTTGTTCTTAACCCTTTTCAACTCTCCTTCAATGCTGTAATCGCTTCAAGTTTACCATATACACTTGCACTGATGCTATTGTAAGAAAAATTATCTTAAATGTAGTGCAAAAACTTATTTTTTCATGACTACTATTCTAATGCACAATCAAAGCTTTCTGAGAAGATGCACGAGTCAGAACAAAGTTTCATACAGTAACTTCCTCTATCATCTTCTCTATGTCTTGTTCGTATAATGATATGAAAGCTTCTGTGTTTCTAGCTTTCACTCCTTAAGAAGAATGACCAACATTTACCATGAATTCTCAAATTAGTCAGAGGATTTTTATCGAAAAACATTCCTTTTTTATGTACAAAACTTGATTTGGAATCTTGTACAGTAGTTTAGTGAAAACCAATATTGAATAAATGATACTGAATATTGAGAGGAGACATTATTTCCAAACTGTGCAAGAGCTTGCGCATGCACATTCAAAATTAATAACCTCCTTGATAATATGAAGACTAGAAATTGATCATACAAATTCAAATTATAACCATTTTGAAAGATATAATCCTTCTTATTCACATATTACATTTTCTTAATTTACTGATACTAACCATTCAGGGTTATTCATATTCTGTAACCAACCCTTCCAAGCCATCAAACGTACTGCTACTGACCCCTTGGAATTATCAAATCCACAGGAGGCAACCCTTCGAAGTAATGAAACCTAAGGCAAACAACCCTTCGGATTTCCTAACCCAACTTTGCAATCCTACAATTTTTTTTTTGTCATAACTGCTAACAACCCTTCCAACGTGTCATTCTACTCTATCTTTTCGTGTCTTCACTTCACTGCTAAAGAACACTTTCGAAATCTCTATATCACTACAAAGAAAACTTTCTGAATAATTCAACCCCAAGGCTACTTACCTTCCTAGCTGTCTTTCCACTGTTTTCAATCATTCCACAGTGTCTATCTATTGTTGATAGCCATTTCTTTCTCTCTTCAATGCTGCAATCAGTTCAAGTTACCATATACACTTGAACCTATGCTATTGCAAGAAAGGTTATATTAGCTGTATTGCAAGAAAAGTTATATTTGCTGTAATGCAAAGATTTAATTTTTCATGATTATTTTTCTAATGCACAATCGAAGCTTTCAAAGAAGATTCACGAGTCACAGCAAACCTTCATATAGCAACGTCTTCTGTCATCTGCTCTATGTCTTGTTTGTATCATAATATGAAAGGTTTTCAGTATCTAACTTTTATTACTTAAGAAGAATGATCAACATCTACGCTGATTTCACAAATTAGTCATAGGATAATTATAAAAAACATTGCTCTATGTGTTAAAGATTTCTGATGATCTCTTCCTTAATATCAATTTTCCTGTGAACACGATACTTAACAGAAAAAAACATATGCCTACGGCATAATCACTTTCTGTACAGAAATCAGCATTAATAACTATTCATCAAATCGCCTTCTTGTAATGCAATAGCACTAGAGGTTATCAGCATTAATGAAAGTAATTTATCCGGAAACTAGCTCTGATAAGAGCATGTGTCCAGCTTCTTGCCAGATGGAAGGTCAGAAAAGGACTGAGCTGTGAACCTGTAACTTTACTTCCCGGGAAAAGAAGAGAACAGGTCATAACCACCCATTTTCGAATCGAGCTTCTCTTTTCACAAGATTACTGGTTAAGAGCAAACTTATTTAGCCATGACTTAGCTTGTATATCTCATATAAATATCACAATATTTGCTTAGTGGTTTCCATATACGTAAAAAATGTCTCGAGAATCCATGAACGTAAACACAAGATTGTAAGTAGGCACTTATACACCTTAATGATGCAACTAAGTTGACATGCTTATGTTTGAGAAAAATATAAACATAATCATTAAAGAGAAAATTGTAATAGCCAAACGATGACATGTAATAAGTTGGACCACATGCCAGTAAAAACTTTTTCCTGATACTGCGTAAACCGCTATTCAAGACTAATATACTTTACACTCACATTGCCTTTGTCATATATACGTCGAATATAAGTAATATTCTTCTTTATGCATAAAGTTTGATATGGACACATACACAGGAGTTTAATGATAACAAGTATCAAGTAAATAATGCTGAATATTGGCAGGGGACACGATTTCCAAACTACGCAAGGGCTTGCGCATGCGTATTCAAAAGGAATAACCGTCACGTCTATACGACTAAATTCAAAGTGAATATCAAAATTCACTCTACAATAAATCTAAAGAGGAATTCATGTTTGTGCACTTATTACGTATTTATATTTTCTTCAGATCTTGGATCATGCCAAATTTCTTTGGTTTAACGACAGCAAAAAAACATTTATCCCACTCCCTAACGTTTTGTTTTATTCACTGATGCCAAACCTTCTGAGCTAACCATACACTAAGCTTACTCTTCGGAGTTATTGAACACACTGACTTTTTATATCTAAAATTTGATATAGAATCTTGTGCATGAGTTTATCAAAAACCAATATTAGATAAATAATTCTGAATATTGGAGTGAGATATGATTTCCGAACTGCGCAAGAGCTTGCTCAAGAACATTCAAAGTTACTAACCTTGACAATATGATGACTGGATACTGAACATATAAATTCAAAACATATATAACCATTTTGAAAGGTATAATCCTGCTTATTCACATATTCCATTTTCTTATTTGCTTCAAATAGTGAATCATGCCCATATCTTAGGTTATACAACAAAAATATTCAATCACCCTTCTGAGTTATTCATATGCTGCTGCTAAAACTTCTGATTTATCAAACGTACTGATACTAACCCTCGGAATTATCAGTTCCACAGTAGGTAACCCTTCGAAGTAATCAAATCTAAGGTAAACAACCCTTAAGACGTGTGACCCCAACTCTGCAAATCCTAAAACGTAATCTAATAACTGATAGAAAACCCTTCCAAGTAGTCATTCTACTCTATCTTTTCGCATTTTCATCCCACTGCTAAAGGACACTTTCGAAATACATATTCCACTACAGAGAACCTTTCAAAATAAGTCAACCCCACGGTTACTTACCTTCCGACCTGTTCTTCCACTGTTTCAAATCTTTCCAGAGTGTCTATCAACTGTTCTTACACCTTTCCAACTCTCTCTTCAATGCTGCTATCCCTTCAAGTTGACCATATACACTTGTACCGATGGTATTGCAAGAAAGTTATCTTAACTGTAGTGCAAAAATTTTATTATTCATGGTTATTTTTCTAATGCACAGTCGAAGATTTCTGAGAAGGTGCACGAGTCACAACAAAGCTTCATATAGTATCCTCCTGTGTTATCTTCTCTATGTCTTGTTCGTACATTAATATGAAAGCTTTTCTGTTTCTAACTTTCACTCTTTAAAAAAGAATGACCAACATTTACCATGAATTCGCAAATTAGTCAGAGGATATTTATTGAAAAACATTGCTTTCTTTATGCATAAAGCTTGATTTGGAATCTTGTACAGGAGTTTATTGAAAGCTAATAGTGAATAGACATTATTGAATAATGGAAGGAGACATGATTTCCAAAATGTGCAGAAGCTTGTGCATACACATTTGAAATTACTAACTTCCTTGATAATATGATGACTATAGACTGAATATATAATTCAAATTATATCCATTTTGAAAGATATAATCTTCCTTATTCACATAGTACATTTTCTTATTTTCTTCAAATGGTTAATCATCCCCATTTTTTTTGGGTTGAACAACAAACATATCACTAATGCCAACCCTTCCGAATTATTCATATACAACTTCCAACCCTTCCGAACTATCAAACGCACTGCTACTGGCCCTTCGGAATTATCAAATCCACAGCAGGCAACCCTTCGAAGTAATGAAACCTACGACAAACAACCCTTAGGACTTGTTAACCCAATACTGCATATCCTACAAATTTTTCTAATATCTGCTGCAAACCCTTCCAAGGTGTCATCCTACTCTCTATTTTCGTGTCTTCAACCCACTGATAAAGAACACTTTCGAAATAACTATACCACTCTAGAAATCCTTTAAGAATATATCACCCCAACGGCTACTTCCCTTCCGAGCTGTCCTTCCACTGTTTTCAATCTTTCCACATTATCTATCCTCTGTTTTTAATCCTTTTCAATTCTCTCACCAATGCTGCAATCGCTTTAAGTTGACCATATACATTTCCACTGACGCACTTGCAAGACAAATTATCTTAGCTTTTGTGCACAGTTTTTATTTTCATGATTAGATTCGTTTTGCATAATTGAAGCTTTCTAAGAAGTTTCATGAGTTACAACAAAGCTTCATATAGTAACTTCCTCTGTCACCTTCTCTATGTCTTGTTCGTATAATAATATGTAATACTCTCCGTTTCTAGCTTTCATTCCTTAAGAAGAATGACCAAGGTTTACCATGAATTCACAAATCAGTCAGAGGATATCTATCGAAAAACATTGCTTTCTTTATGTAAACATATGATTTGGAGTCTTGTACAGGGGTTTATTGAAAACCAATATTGAACAAAACTTAGCACTGAATATTGGAAGGAGACATGATTTGCAAACTGCTGAAGAGCTTGTGCATGCTATTTCAAAATTACTAAACTCCTTGACAATATGATGACTAGAAACTGAACATATAAATTCAAATTAAAACTATTAGGGAAGATACAATCCTGCTTATTCACATATCACATTTCCTTTTTTTCTTCAAATTTTGAAGCATGTCCATTTCTTGGGTTAAGAAAAAAAAAAAACATTCAATCACCGATGCCATATCCTCCGAGTTATTCATAAGCTGCTACCAACCCTTCTAAGTAATCAAACGGTCTGCTACTAACCATTCGGCATTATCTAATCCACATCTGGCAACTCTTCGAAGTAATCAAATATAAAGCAAACAACGTTTAAGACTTGTTAAACCCAACTCTGCAAATCCTACAAAGTTTTCTAATAACTGCTACAAACCCTTCTAAAGTGTATTTCTGTTCCTTCTTTTCGCGTCTTCATTCCATTGCTAAGGGACACTTTCGAAATACATATACCACTGCAGAAAATCTTTCAAAATAGTCAGCTCTACGGTTACTTACCTTCCGACCTGTTCTTCCAATGTTTCAAATCTTTCCAGAATGTCTATCAAGAGTTCTTACCCCTTTCCAACTCTTTCTCCAATGCTGCAATCGCTTCAAGTTGATCGTATGCACTTGCACCAATGGCATTGCAAGAAACTGTAGTGCAAAGATTTAATTTTTCATGGACATTTTTCTAATGCACAATCGAAGATTTCTGAGAAGGTGCACGAGCCACAATAAAGCTTCATTTAGTAACTTCCTCTTTCATCTTCTCTATGTCTTGTTCGTATGATAATATGAAAGCTTCTCTGTTTCTAACGTTCACTCCTTAAGAAGAATGACCAACATTTTCCATGAATTTACAAATTAGTCAGAGGATATTTACCGAAAAACATTGCATTCTTTGTGTATGAAATTTGATTTTGAATCTTGCACAGGAATTCATTGAAAACCAATTTTGAATAAATAATATTGAATATTGGAAGGAATTATGATTTCCAAACTGCGCAAGAGCTTGCCCTTGTACATCCAAAATTACTAATTTCCTTGACAATATGATGACTAGAAATTGAACGTATATATTCAAATTATAACCATTTTGAAAGATATAATCCTGCTTATTCAAACATTACATCTTCTTATTTTCTTCATATCGTTAATCATCCCAATTTCTTGGGTTAAACAACAAAAAATTCAATCACTGATACCAACATTTCCGAGTTATTCATACGCTGCTCTGGCATATTGTCAATATCCAAACTTTGAGGATACACAGAAATATTAACAATACATGCAGATCTCCCTTGGAAGTTGACTTCAACACAAATTTTCAGCCCCATTCTACTTGTTAGCTGTAACCAATTTAACCGACACATTATTCCGAACATAAGTAACAGTCTTCTTGTATCATTTATTTTATCAGCTGAAAACACAAACATTGATATTCACGCAAATTCATTAAACTACCATCCTCAGTACCCGTTTCTTGTATAGCTGTAATATCCACCTTAAACAACAGCACATATTCATGCACATCTATCGTCCAAGTACGTAAGCTATTTACATTCCATGAAAGGATATTTAATTCATGGTTCTCCATTTTCCCTATTTACAACTGAAACTAAGTTCACTCCTTCATTCACAAATTGTTCCATTACATCACTCGAGTTAAGGCCTTATGTAATACTAAAGGGATGTCAGCTCACCTGTGAGTTATCTCTTTCCTAATGTCCATATTTCCGCTTCCCCAGAGCAAGGACCGTTTGTCATTATTCTAACACTATCATCTTTAACTTTCTCTCTTCTTTCCCCATCCGCCTTTTAATGTCTAAAAAGATCAGCAATTACATTCTGATTGTCCCCTACTTTTTTCCTTAGTGCCTTAATATCTTGCCGGAGTTGAACTACTACACCATACACATCACTGAGTTTGCCATTTACCTTATCTTCTGGAGGATTTTTTTTTGCAGTGATTCTGTTCCATTTTCTTCTCCCACGTGTTCTCAGTTGAAGAAAGCGTTGTTTTTTTCTGTAACTTCTTGTTCATCCTCCCTTTCTCGCTGCTGCACTTCTTCCATGGTCTGCCATCGGGTGCCGCACCTATGGTCTCCTACTGGAAATTGGTGAGCCTCCTTTATGCGCACCGCCACAAATGCAAGAGGATGGGACAACACGTTGCCGAGAATATATTTCAACATTCCAGATAATCTTGATTTTCTCAACAGTAAAGACCACGATAATGACTTTGGCATTTCCAGGCAATATGGCCCCAGCGACTGCACTTGTAGCACAAAACAGGCTGTTCACAAAATTTTGTAATTCTCTTATAACCTATTCCAGAGATAGATATCTTCTCTGAAGCGTCTCCCTTCACTAAGGCTGCCACTTGGTTCTTCTTTTCACTCCAGATTTCATGTCGCTTTGCCCATACGAATCGTTTATCATCAAGTAGGAAATCAGGATCCAGTATATACGGATACATGAATACAGTCACATTGGTGTGCTGTTCTTTGGCTTGGGGTATGGTTAATATCACCTCCTCAAACCCTGTTTTCGTTAGAAACTTTATTGCTTCATCCCCAGCTGCAGTTATATAGGAATTATTACGATCTTCCTTAAGCAGAGGTTCAAACTTTTTATGCTGCCTTCCCATCTTAGCAGCCCACAGCAACTGCTCATAGAATGTTCACTTGGAAAGTTTAACTTCCTACCTGAGATATTTGCTCCGCCCGGGTTGCTCGTCACATTGGTTTTGTCACCAGACTGTTGTGTTCGGTTTCCAGCCGAATTGTTTTTTCTGCTCTCTTCTACTTATGCATACTTTTTCGTCCTGTCGTTCTGAATCTCGTCACCATCACTTCCTTCACTTTACTCCACTAGATCTTGTCTCTGAAGCAAGGTTCACAGCTAGATCTAATGTGAACCTGAAGTAAGGTTTGCAACAAGGTTCCTTAATGCATTTGAAGCAAGGTTCACAGCTAGATCTAATGTGAACCTGAAGTAAGGTTTGTAACAAGGCTCCTTAATGCATCTGAAGCAAGGTTCACGACGAGATCTTGGCTTAATCTGAATAAAGTTCTTAGCGGGATCTTGGATCAGATTTAAGCAGTGAACTCGAAGGAAGGCTTGCGACTTAGCTCGGCACCGTCAGGCCATCCGTCTTTGCTGGAATGTTGACGGTTCGAACCCGACAATTAGGCCGGGTTTCGTGACTGGACATGGCGAAGAACAGACAAAAGAGTTCAATACCGTCAGGATTTGCTATTACTGGCAATATACAACTTCTTAAAATCAACAAAGGTAAATTTTTCCTTTCAATATTCATACAGCATGAGAGGCTATGATAGTACGTATTCATGCGCCAGTAATGAGCTGTACAAATAAGTATCGAAGTACCAATCAAAACACGGCAGACTAGTTTAGGCGTCATCCATGTTGCACTGGAGAAAGATTGTCTTTTTCCTCCAAACCTGGGTCCTGTATAAACGCGGTTTATGTAAATGTGCTCTTTGCTTTTCTCTTATTTCCTGAATAAGGATATGTTTTACCTTACTACCATGTAACTGTATAGTGACAGTAGCAGATGGTTAGGAGCAGTCGATGTCGTCCAGTTTATGTAGACAAAGCATTTTGCCCGATGATTGATGCAGCTCATTCATATGTCACACGGAATTTGACGAACAACATTACAAATACTAAGAACGGTCTACCTTAGGTCGTATGAGGGAAGATTAGACGCTTCTATGATTTGCACCATTTTCAAGATATATTTTTGTGTGTATGGGATTATCTAGTTACTTTTTGTTTTATTTTGAATACACATGATTCAGAAAAGAGATCAACATTAACTCCATTATTATTCATTGCAGTTATTATTTCCTTGTCATCTATTTTTATGTCCTTCACAATAAAAATAACTTTTCAAGAGAATATATTTTTCTCTTGATTCGAAAACTTTTTTCGGGTATGCTTTGTATACAATATTTTCGTGTGAGGATCGTCGGTCTTCGTATTACTAGAACGTTTCTGTTGATTCCTCATCCTAGAGTTTTGCCCATGTCAATGTAAGATCCTTGGATGTATTCTAGGAAACGTTTATTTGCTGGGGAGGATTCTGATTATCTTGTGTTTATATTTTTCTTATTTTGCTCATGCATAAATGCGCTTTTCTTTTATATATTTTCCTTTTTATTTTATTTTAGTAATTTGTTGATTTTCCCCACGAATGTTTATTCTTCTGTAGCTGGTTGGCTAGTCATTTAGGTAATTACTCTGAAGTTATTTTCTTTAACACTAACATAAATGGCTGACTGATTCTGACGTGCTGACTCCAGAACTAGCTTTCAAAATCATGTAGGACGTCACTGGTTTATGGAAGCCATAAGTTAATTGAACTTTACTGCTCTTTTATATACTTATGCAACGAACAAAGAAAAATAATGCAGTAATCCACAAACGCATTATATTCATGGATATTCACAGAAAATATATCATAACAAGGATAGTATACAACGTGCGGTGCCCACTATTCATCTTGGTCTCCCATCTTCAAACCAAAACACAAATGGTGGACTATTTTCACTAGCCGCGATAATTCTTGTTAGTGGTTTCGGCGTAAAGACTTTTTTGTTGCAGAAATCTTCGGTTCATTTCTGCAAGATCGCTTAGAAGGCGTATTCCTGTTTGAAAATGAAAATAACAATAAACGATATAAGATAGTGCAAGCCACTGAATATAACACACAGGATTTCATGTACAATAGGAAAATTTCTTTATTTTCCTGTTCCATCGCCACCTTTCTGTGCGCTCTAGAACACGTCACATGGATGAGCATGTTGAGGGAAGCGCCGCAAAGCTTCCTCATCAGTTGACATAAAGCGCAGGATGTGTTAAAAACAATTACATCTGTTGCAATGCTTCATTGTCATAATTTAAGTCTGCATATTAAAACTGTAAATAGGAACCTCGTGTTGGCAGTCTATAAGCACTTTTGACCATTATCAATCTATTATAGTTATTTCTAGGTGTAACTACGCAGTATCATAATAATTGCCCGGTGCTGTTCCCTCTTGCATAAGTACGAAGAGGACGTGAAAACAAATTGTGCAAAAATTTTAAATTCCCCACAGAGTGGATGGGTGAGGTGGTTGGGCTTTAGAAGTGAGGTAAACGCTGGAGTAGAAATGCACCACCGTCTTATCCTAACATAAAGCACGGTACAGAAGATTAGTATTACTGTCAGTATTTTCTGTACTGTCAGTATTACTGATGGTGTGTACCTCATACTGATGCACTGTCAATGCCAAAATTCGTACAGATGGATTTTCAACCATTTTCAAATCCAGGCGTCAGTATGTGGGTGGGGCCTAAGAAATGACTAATTACTGTTCCTATCAGTATTGTCACAGCCATGTGAAATATATTGTCGCAAAGGCAGCAAATTTGGAGAAAAAAGGCCAAAAGCTTTTTTACAATTTAATACTCTACACCCATGCCTTCTGGTCCAACCAACTCTTGCCTTCAAGCATAGCTCAACCTCCCCTTGAGGCCCATCGCACCCTTCCCTTCTGGCCCAGAAGGGTGGGTCCAGCACATCACTCTTTTCAGGCCAAGCCCAACCATGCCTTCAGGCCCATTACAACCTCGCCTTCAGGTTAAGTACAACCTCGTCATTAGAGCCAGCCCACACTTTCCTTTAGACCCACTTAATCTTCACCTTCAACTCCAGCTCACCCCCCGTATTCTGTTCCATCTCAACCTGAACTTCAGACCCAGCTCACCCCTGCCTTCAGGCCCAGCCCACTTTCGCCTTCAGGTCCTGCTTACCTCGCATAATGACCCATTTACCCCTAGCAGTCAGTCCCAGTTCAGCCTCGCCTTCGGACCATTCCCACACTCGCATTCAGTCCCATTCATCCTCATCTTCTGGCCTATCCCACCTTTGCCTTCAAGCCCATTCCATCATCTTCAGGCCAGTCCCCAACTCGATGACTGGGCAAGCTGATCATCGCCTGTATGCCCAGCCTAACCTCAAAGTCAAGGCAAAATACTCTCTCTCCAAAACATTCGGCTGGCACCACTCAAAAGTTCCAAAGGGATGCATTACTTTAAACCAAGAGTGGCCAAGCGAAACCACAATAAAATCACCTGCCACCAGCCAAAACTAATGTCCCTAAGAAAAGCTTTAATTTCAGTACTCATGAACTACGCGATATCCAAAGGGAATCATTTTAAGAGCCAAACTAAATGTGTCAAACTGATGGTTTACTTTGAAGCCCCGAGGGCAACCCAAAATCCTAAGGAAATCGGCTAGAGCCAGCTAGGAAAAAACTAACTGAAACTTTACTTGGAAACCCGTGGGACACGAAAAACCTCAACAGATTTGTCTGTTACTAGACATAAAAAAATACAAACTAAAGCTTTGCTATTCAGCACTCTGGACCACTTCGAAACCCAGTGAAAAATTCTGACGACAGCCACAAAAAATAAAAGAAGAGCTGTTGCTTTACTTTGAAACCCCGTAATTCACGCTAACCCGCGGCATGAATAGAACAACCAAACTAATGCTTAAGTTTGAAGCCAGCATTTGCAATGTTAAACACGAATAAAATCCTCTGATGCCAGTCAGAACAAAATAACCAAACTGAAGCTTTCATTTCAAGCCCTCCGAGCTACGCCAAACCCCAACAGAATCGTCTGGCGCCAGCCAGAAGAAAGGTCTCAAAGGAAAACTTTATTTTGAAACTCCTTTGGCTACGCAAAACCACAATAGAATTATCTAGCGACAGACACAAAACTATTTAAAAAAAACTTTACTTTGAAGCCCCTTGGATCACGAAAAATCCAAAGCTCTTCGGTTCACTGCCAAATCGTAATAGAATGAAATAACGTCAACCAGAGCAAAAGTCCATAACTGAAGCCTTACTTTGAAGCCCCTTGGGCTAGTTAAGGCCTCAGGAGAATCGTCTACCGACAGCCAAGAAAAAGAAAAAAAATACTCGAAAAGAAAATCTTTTCTTTAACTCCACTTGGATCACAACAAACCCCAAGCGAATTGTTTTCGGAGCCAGAGAAAATGCACAGTAAACCTAACATTGAAGCTCTCTCGTTAACCCGAAATCCTCATAGAATCATCTGACAGCAACCAGAAGAGGAGTCCCAAGCTGAGGCTTTGTTTTTAAGGTCCGTGGGCTACGCAAAACCCTAACATAATCATCTGGCCCCAGCTTTAACAAAAGTCACATACAGAGGCTTCATTTTGAAGCTTTATGAACTAATCGGAAACCAAAGAAAAGTATGTGGCGCAAACAAGATTAAAAGTCCAAGAATAAAGTTTTACTTTGAAGCCCTTTCCGCAACGGAAAACCCAGCGTGAAGCGTTTGTCGCCTAAAAAAAAAGGAAAGTAATTAGATGAATAAAAGAATAAAAAGAATATAATAAAACAAAGAATGAAACTTAAGCTTTACTTTCAAGCCCAGTATATTACGATAAAGCACAATAGGATTGTCTGCAGACGGAAAAATGAGTTTTAACAATGTAAAGCGTTACTTTGAAGCCACTATGGGCCACGTCGAAAACCAAAAGTATCGTCTAACGCTGGCTAGAACAAAATCCACAAGCTTAAGATTTTTTTGAAGGTATCTGGGCTACGCCAAACCCCAATACCATCGTCTGATAACAGCATTGAAAGAAGTCCTAAAAAGGATCTTCACTTTCAATCTCTCTGAGAAAAGGCAACTCTCAAAAGAATCATAAGTGCAAGCCGGATTAAAAGTCCCTTACTAAAGCTATGAATTGAAGCCCTTTGGGCAACGGTAAACCCCAAGGGAATCGTTTGGTGCAAGAAAAAAAAATAAGAATATATAAAAGTGGAGCTTTACTTTGAAGCCCTGTGGGCCATTCCAGTCCAGAACAGAATCGTCTGTTCCCGGATCAGAAGAAATCTCCCACAGTGACACAATCAACTGGCGTCACTCGTAAGAAAAGTTCCAAAGAAAACCACTATCATAAACCGAGGGTAGTCACGCGAAGCCACAGTAATTTCGTCTGCCTCCAGCCAAAACAATTGACCCAAAGAAAAGCTTTAATTTCAGTACTCGTGCACCACGCGAAACCCGAAGGGAATCATTTCTTTAGCTAAAACAAATGCCCCAAAATAATGCCTTACTTTGAAGCCCAGAGGGCAACGAAAAGCCCTGAGGGAATCGGCTTGAGCCAGCTAGAAAAAACAGAAACAAAGGAAACTTTACTTGGAAATCCATGGGCCACGAAAAACTTAACAGATTCTTCTAACA
>JAUUDY010355689.1:0-11503 GCA_032361765.1 Panulirus inflatus
GGTTTTCCATTGTGAATTCTACTTCAGATTTGCTATACCCGAGGAAGGATATTGTACAGGTAAACCTAAAGAAATGATGTTCAGACGGCTTTTGACAGGGAGATGTATATTAGCAGGAATGTGGTCACCTGTTCTGATCTCATCTCAGATCTCATATACTGTGTTGAACTGTATGTGTCATATTTGCATGCTCCGTCCCATTCGTTTTCCTTGAACGGCATCTAAACCATGCAACCTTCACCGTGATCAGGACGAGTTAAGATCTGGTTTCGGTCGGACTGGCTACCTTCCTCTTATTTCCATTTGGTTTTGTTACACATTTTGGTGAATATTTACTGAATGACTTAAGAGTTAAACGTATTGCAATGAACAATCTGTAACTCTTAAAATCTTATAGGGTACGAAAGAGTGAAACAAAATTAGGGCATTGTAGTGTCTGAATAAAATGAAAAGTCTATAGTAGGAAACTTATGAGAATGAGAGAATAATAGCAACTGACATTAATAATCAGATTAGAACTTTAGGTAATTCAGTTTAGCTAGCTCGACCCCATAGATTGTCTTGTGATATTCAGATGCTGCTACCAAATATGGTGTAAAGGTAAATTACATCCTCTGCCGGTAGTTACAGCAGAGAATCCAGGTTAATTGACTCTCAGAAAATAACTCTACTTTCTCATAATGATTTTGTGACCAAATGGGACTGTAATTGAAAGTTGTGAATGATAAATTACGAGTATGAATGCTATGTTATTGTTATTGTTTACGTTTGGCTTCGTTGCTTTGTTGGGTGAGAGTGTCTTGGCTTGTGTAACATAATACACAATATTTAGTGAGTATAATTAACTTCTGCTGTCTAATTTAGGTATGTGTTAATCATTCAATTGCATTACTTTCGATGAATGTTGGTGGAGAGCCTATAAAAGGGGTATGAATGTACTTTTAAGCTGAAGATGCAAATGGAACTCGGGACGGCTTACCTGGCCGACTGTTGAACCATAGTTAATTTACTGCTCGTGGTCAGATATTATAATATTCAACCAAAGTACCATATCCTTATCTATATTAATGGTAAAGATGACACAGAACATAGCCCTATGATAATTTGACTCCCCAGTTGTGGTTTCCAATCATTTTTTTATATAGGATATTGTGAAACTAAAGGACCACTTATATGTTAAGGTCAAGATTCGGGGTCACTACTTTAGTACCATTCCGTCAGAGGAAAATATGATCTTGTGTTTTTTTCATTGTATAGATGTTTAATTATTGCATCTGAACTCGTTGGTAGCTGTTTGTCTTTGTCCTTCACAAAAAAAGAAAAAAAAAATGGGTACAATTTATTCAAGGTTCATGGTGTAATTAGGGGAAAATCTGAGACTTAAGAATTACCTTTGGAATATGGGAGAACTGGTGATAATACTAATTTTATTAAATGATAGTCTGAGAATGGAAAGAATTTGAAGGCTAAGTATAATGTAGGTACCTTTAAGTAATAAAGGTGTATATACGACTTTATTTTATTGCAGTTAATTTAGTTCAGTATATCTTGTTTTGTTACTGCTTGGAGTATATTGCTAATTATGGTATTTTCAGCTTTAGTATAATCTCAGTAGAGTATAATCTTTTGGTATGTAGATTGACTTGAAAATGGTCTGTATGTGATGGAAAATGATGAAATGGTTTTCCTTTAGAAAAAATGATATTTTATGAATGATTTAGTTGCATTATTATAGTTTAGTTATTATATGTGTGTTTGTTTTTTTATGAGGAGCAGTTTGGTTACAGATTTAGTTATAGGCACAGAAATCAGCCTTTTCAAATTAGTGTAAGGGAGACAACATTTTTATTTATTTGGATGCTTTCCAGAGTACTGGGTATTGTAATTCATGAAAAGTCTTTCAGAGTTACACTAAAAAGGCATTTAAAAACTTTTGATAAGATTTCTGTAGCAACAAAAGCTTTGTAATGTATCTTTTCAGTAGATGTAAGATTTTTTTATACCTATTACATATAGATCCGACATACTCTCTCACCTTTGAAACCTTTTCCTCCCTGATAGAGTTTTACTTATGGATTTCTAAAATCAGAAGATAGAAACTATTGGATGAGTAAGAAATGAACAATTAACTGCTGGTATAGATCACCTATAGATCATCTTTCTCGTAAGTTGTTAAAAGTGGTACCAAAATTCCAGGATTTCCTTTGATGATGATTTACTGTGATATTTATTATTTCCAATGTATTTGGGTAATACCTTCTGTATAGTGGAAGAGCACTAATATCTTTACTCTGTGTTTACTGTATATTGAATATGGGAGCTTTCCCCAACCTTGGAGCTAAGATAGTATCTCTAAAAGAGTAGCTTACCCATAGTGGAGGAAGTCATGTGTTCAAGGTAAGGCTTTGGTTTTGTGATTGACTCTGATGTGTTTAGTTCTTGAGCCTTTAGGTGAATACTGTATCATGAAGGTTAGCACTGATTAGTTAAAAAGAATGAATCCTTTGCCTTGAATTTTTGTATGAATATAAATTCTTGCCTCAGTACTTCATTTCATGCATTAAAGAAAAAATCTTATTTTTTAGGGTTGTGGTGTGGAGCCGTGTCACAGTAGTTGCATCATGATTGGCAAATCAGGTGAGGAATTCATATTCTTCTTTCAGATACACGTTTGTGATTCATGTTATCTCCCTTAGAGCAAATGGGTTATCAATATAGGATTTGCTGTGAAATATTGCTATTTTATTCAGCAGTTGGTTTATGGATCAGCATTAAGTAGGATACAGTAATCATTGCACAGCTTATAAGGTTACAGTAATGTCTGATAAACTTTCATAACACAACCCCTGATAAACTTTCATAACACAACCCAGACACAAGGCAAATGAGTATTAGTGCTGTCTCTCTGTTTCTGTGCTTGTTAGCATTTTTTGCAGCTCACAAGATTATCAAGTAATGTGCTTTAGTTGTGCAATGTAGTGTTCATGTGGATCGTGTTTAAAAATTTGTGTATTAAATGGAGAAATTTTTACCCCAGAGTTAGTGTTCTCCTAAAGATGCTAGGCCTCTACAATTAAATCTGCAAATTTAAGGGCTATAGTTATGCTTTGCAGTATTTTTGTGTATGCGACCTTGAACTTGTGCCAGCACTCAGCTTAAGAACCAGGCTAAAGCAGTTTATGCCACAGATCAACGTAGATACTTGAATGTAGAGCGTAGTGTTAGCTTGATCTTGAAAGTCCTTAATATGCTTCTACTGTACTAAGATATGACAGACTTATGGAGTTTATCCTCTGAAAGCATTAAGTAATGTAGTTGTACTGTGTGACCTTTTTCCATGTCCTTTACCATCTGATTTTGCACAGTGACTTTGACATGCTGGTACCTGGAGTTTTCCCAGTTACATCCATAGAAATGTTAGTCATTTGAGTTTAAAGAGTCAGAATTCTTATCTTTACTGAACACTCCTTTTGAGTTGATATGGTACATCAATGTTTGCTGTCTCTTGCAGGTCTAAAGAAGAGTGCATTGTTTTTCCTACTTTCCATGCGCAAGTTAGAAGAATGGTTTCTTGCTTGCATTAAGCTATCATATATAAGGAGGGACTTTTGGGACCAGTACAGTAAACATTTCATTTCATATAGGTCGTCATGACACAGTAATGCCCACCTTCTCATTCTAGCTAGTCAGCTAGATAATTTTTTTTAGTGAAGGGACAAACGTTCTGTAGAACCTCACTTATTAGTATGCTGTTGGTTACAGAACTGTCATTAGGAAAACTACTAAACTCCCCCATTTATTGGCACTTGTGGAGAGAGAATCATGGAAGCGAGTCTTTCTCAGTTACACGTAATCCACATCATCAGCATTGCTAGTTGGTTTTTGAATTAGATCACTGTGCATATAGAGTTGAAGAGTGCTGGAGGGAGAGAAATGGGGGAAGAATGTACAGAATGGCATATGCAAGGGATTCGTTTAAGGATAGGGATAAGTGGAGGCTCTATTACTGTAGCCACCCTATTGATGGGAGTTTCTGTAGGTATTGGGCATCAGAGTTAGCAAATAGATATTTTCACTGTAATCTACTATATGTATTTCATACAAGTTCCTGTATAGATACATCGATGAAAGTATGTATGGTGTTTAAAAAGAAAAGCCTTAGGATTTCTCATTTCTTAGCTTCTCCTGTGAAATAAGTACATTAAGGTTGATGTGATGAATGACTGTTTTAAACAACATTGCATAGATATTCAGGTATGTATCCTTCTTGGCTTTCTTAAGTTTCCTCTTCATCTTACCTCTTCCTCTTACCTATCCGTATCTTTTCTGTAGTGACTACTATAATTTTTTTTTTTTTTTTTGGTGTTGAAGCCACATTGTTTTTCTTGTATATAATTCCCTGATTCCTTTTCAGATATCTTTAACATTCCTTTTTAACTTTTTTTTTTTTTTTTTACATATGATATGCCTTGTTTTTACTCTTTATTCATATAGTTCAAAAGGTACTCATCTGCTCAGGACACAAGCAAGGCATATAGCCCAGACATCACCTTTCATGATGTTTATAAAGACCTTGCAGTTGTGTCCACACATTTGTTTCATTTTGTGTGCCAGTTTAAGCAATATTCAGCATTTAATTTTTGGAATAGAGAGGTGAAAGAGATTTGTATATGTATTGTGCATTGCTGGATAAGACATGTGAAGATATCTTGTAAATCAGTCAATGCTGTTTATAATCATTCTTCCCAGGATGTATATCTTGCTACAAGAAGATCAAGGGAACATCAAGAATACAGATTAATGAGAAAGAGTACATGTTAGTTAGCCATGCTGCTAGATAGTCATGATGAACCAAGATAAGTATGGTAAAGGCATGCCTGTAGTGACATGGGAGTTAACAAGGTCAGCCATACAGAATGACTAAGTCTTCATAATGAAAAACTTCAGCAGTAGGGAGAAGAGTGGCAAACATGGAATCTGCTTGTTGGTGAGGACATAAGGAGTCATAGCTTTATCAAATGCATACAGAACTCACACTTGCATCATGTTACAAAGTGCACGATATTCAGGGATCTTGACATCCCCTCAGCTTTCCATCTTGTATGCACTTGTGGTTAACTAAAACCAAAGGAATTAACCAGACGCTTATCTTTGGAAAAGTAATCATACAGTTATAGGTATTGGATGCGTGATAATTCAGAAGCATTAAGGCAACATAGCACAAGGTACCAAACAAAAAGCTTCTGTGATCTGAATGTATTTTTAGTTGCACACAGGAATATAGAATTGTATAACACAGAAATAGAGTGCATAACCACCTCTGAATATCTATGGTGAGATTTTGCCGAAGACAGATCTTGTTTATAGCATATACCTCACATCTTGCTTGTTTCACATTGCAGTTGTTGCCTTTGCTGCATATTGACCAAAATTATCTATCATAGGCTGATCTGATACTTGTTTCAGGCCAGCTGTAAAGTTTGTGTTTGAAGGAAGCTGTGTTAACTGCTGATAAATTTCTTATCTCACAAGATAGAATATTGATAGGTCTCACCATCTTTCTAGTGGTTGCTCATGTACTTTTGTTCATATCTTTCCAGTATGTTTCCAGAAGGGTTTCACCATCTTTCTATTGGGCACTCAGGTATTTTTGTTCACAGTCTTTCTAGTATGTGTCCAGCATTACTTCTGGATTTAATCACTCTGTTTCTTCCTATATGTGAAGCTGTTGGTTCTGATGTATTTGTTTATTGTCCCTCTGTTTATACTCATGCTTAGTTGTCGTATATCCTTCTCTTCTTTTTCTGGATTATATAGTTGCCATTCTTTTAATCTTTCATGATAGTTCAGGTGTTCCATCCCTTTAATTATACATGGAAAGCTTCTGGATTTCCTGCAGCTTATATATTTTAGCTTATGTGATCAGTGAATATACAGCATGCTAGCATTTTAGCATTTAGTTTAATTGATTATGTCCATGCTGATCAATTTTATCCTCTTCTTTTTCTTGTAGTGAATGTTTATACTGTCTTACAACTTTTTACTTGGCTAAGGAGTACTCGTTTGTGAAATCTTTAATCTTTGATGTTTCCCTCACAGTCTCTTTCTATCCTTGTAAGGACTTAGTAAGGTATTACTAATATATGATTGATCATTCCATGGCTAAATTGTTCAAATTCCCCTTTTCCTCTCATTTCACCAACTCTTGTGTCAGTTACAAAACATATGACTATGATTTACCTTATTTCATTTTCATATTATTATGAATATTACTTACGGTAGTACAATTCTTAGTGGCACCCTGAACTGAAGATCTTCAGATATGGTTCCATTTGCTACTGTAAACTTTCTCTTTGTTTAAAACTCTTTGATTCATCTTCCTAGTTTACCTTTAATGTTTTATTTTGCTACTTTTGTAAATGAATTTTGTAATTTACCTTGTCAAATTCTTTAGCAGAGTTGAGGAGAATAGTGTTCATTCTCTTACCTGACATGAAAGTTTCGTTAATGTTGTTGTTGTGAACTAGTTGAGTTTGTGTCACAGATCCATGTTCTTCACTTATCAATACATGATTCTTGTTGATGAAGTTTGTTTTATCATCACTGAAACACTTTAATCATGTGTGGTGTTAAGTTAAGTGGTCTATACTGCTTTGGTATTAGGTTAGATCCATCTTTGTGTATTGGTGGTACATTAGAAACTCTTTGTGTATATCTCCTGTACTGATTTTCATTTATTCTTTGTTTCCTTGAAAATATCATTGGTTTTGCTGTTGTTACTTATGTCTTTTTTTTTTTTAAAGGAAAATAGCTGGGTGTCCATCTTGTCCTTGTGTTGAGTTCTCTTTAAGTTAATGTTTTTATATCGGGTTCTGTTACTTCATCATGTGTTGTGGCATTCTCATGATGATGATTGAATAATGTATCACCAATCTTTTATTCTGTGTACTGAACACTGATTTATAGCTGGACAATCAGCACATCTTACATGAGGTCACTTTCATATTTTTTCCACTTTAAAAGTACCCAATCTCAGCTGGTAGCTATGATAGCATATATAGTGAATAAGTTCATGGTAAGACACTGACATCAAGAAGTAAGGAAATGGGGTGACGGAGAGAGAAAGTTTCATTCAGGAAAAGATACAAACAAGAAAAGACTGAGAAAGCCTTAATATAGAGGAGATACGATAGACACATTTTTCTGGCAGTATTCAAATGATAAAATCGAACTTTGAATATTGTTCAAAAGAGGAAAGAATTTAGAAATTGTAAAGCAAGCATTTCGGCCAGAGTTTTTCCATTAATGTACTATATCAGAAATTGTATGTGAAGTAGCAGACTAGTAGACTGTTGGTGATTTTCCAACTAAGATCAGAATAACCCCCCAAAAAAACAATGAAAAGTGTCAAAGCATTTTCATTGTAGAAGATTCTCAAACAGTGACTGTATCATTAGGAGTATGGTCTCATCCCAGAACTTCTCATTTCAAAGGAGTCTGCTTTTCCCTGTGGTAGAAAGAGTCCAGCCTTGTGCTGAAGGAGCCTTTTGAAAGTTTGTGGGTAACACCAGGAATCTTTTGTAAAAATTGGTCCTAGGGTAATCATAAATGAATACATAAATACCCTCATATTTCAAGTGTTTGAAAATGAACAGAGTTTTTCGAGTACCAGAAACACTTCTTTAATAAGCCTCAGTGTAAGTGAATTATAATTTGAGGTACACTTTTTCTCTCACACTTCCTTACTTACAACAGTAATTGAAAACAGCAGCCTCCCAGGAAGGTACTACCTTTGTGACGTAGAAGTTTTTATTTTGTTACATTATTTATTTTTTCTATGTAGATGGTATGAAGTTTTTATTTTGTTACATTATCTATTTTTTCTGTGTAGATGGTATGGTATGGGCATAAATTTGCCCCAGTCATGTCCATATTTAATGAAAAGAAAAAATTGTGAGTGATATTATTATTCAGTTCCAGAACCCCTTTTATGGGGCTTCTGCATCTTCAAGGCTGTGTTGCATTCAGTAGCAGGGAAATGATGGACTTCTTTGAAATGAATAGTTCCTTCATAAAAATGTACTCCATTTACTTGATAGACAATGATGTAACCTCAAGAAAGGTGACTTTTCACTTGTAGCATAACCTCATGTGGGTGGAGTTCATTAATGCTGAAAGATGAGTTTGAGAAAAAGAATCTAGATATTAATTTGAACTCAGGTGTTTAGAGACCTGGTGTATAAGGATGGAAAGGTTATAGGGAGAAGGAAAGACAAAAAGAAGATAATTCATTGGCTTCCTTGCAAAAGGATTGAAGAAGGTATCATAATGGTTAGTCCTTGAGTGGCTGGTCTCCTCACAGAAACTGTGGGAACCAACAGTCAGGTTTATGTTGCAGGTCTGGGCCTTAATGCATGGGGCACACATGCAGACAGCTCATGAGAGCAGTGTAGAAATGATACTTGTGATGCCCAGAATCATCTCATACCCTCTTTATGAGATATGCTAGTTTTGCCTTTTATTTCACTAAAACTAAGTGACTGGGCAAGACATAAACCATACACGTATACTTCTTTTTATCTTTATCTCTTGTTTTTCACTCATTTCCTTTTAAACATTTTTCTTTGTTCTGTTTTATTTATTGAAGGCTTGGCCATTATGAGGAGGACTTCTATGTGGTTGAAGGTTTTAACACAATAGAAAAAGATTATCTGAAATATCCTTAACCTTGAGCAATTAATTCACTGCATCTGTCTGTCTCTTTCATAGTATATCTCATTCCCTTGTACTTTTAACTCTTCCATCATACATCTTATTTATCAGTCTCTTAACAACATATGTCCAGCATGGCCATACTCTCTTAGATGGCTTTTCATCCACATGCTTTTGAAATATTTGTAAGGTCACTTGCATTTTTCTCACATCTTTAATCACAGCACTATTTTCCCTGTAATAAAAAACTACCTTTGTTGAATACCTTATTCCTCTCAGTTTTAACTTATTAGTACCTGGGAAAACTAAGATTTCAATTCCATATTTAAGATTGGAACACTCTGCAGGCTTTTGCACATTCTCTATTGTTTAATAGAGCTCTAGTGCCCCTCCAAATGATCTTTGTTCATAGTATAAATTTGCTCATCTTTACTTCTGGTTTTGTCCCCATTTATCAGTACTTCCAAATACATGAAATCTATAGATTCTTCAGTCATATTGATATTGAATTGAGACTGCTCATCTTTTTCAAACACAACAACCTTGTTATATGTTACATTTACTTTCAGGAGCCACCTCAGAAACACATCATCAAAGCATCCTACCACTACATCCAACTCCCCCTCTGATTCTGCAAACTGAATGACAGTATCTGTTTGTAACTGGGGTAGCTTCTATTCTTTTCCCATGGTTCAGTAGTAGTACCCCACAGTCTGATAATACATATTGATTCATTCAGAAAACAAGACAGTTGTAATGAAATGATAGAAACCAAACACACTTCTTCTATTTGCTCTCCTACAAGCTCTACTTCTTCTATAAAAGCTCTTGATAGTATTCTTTTTTATGCACACACACCATCTATAATCTTTTGATTGCATTAAGAAGTCTTAATGAAGTGCTCTTCATTTTAACATATGCATATGCAAAACCCCTTTACACTTTTTTCAGAATTGTGCACTACCTGCTTAGATAAAAGAAATACCTTGTCCTAACATTTTAATACTTTTCTAAGTTCTCTGGGTTCTCTAAGGGATTCACTAATGCTTTCAGAAAATTCCCTTTAAATCTTGATATATACAACAGTGATTATGCTAAGAAGGTATTCCTTTGAAATTCTTATCATCTCTTGTACTCCCTTTACCTGCAGACAGGGAACAGGGAAAAGTAAATTTTTGTTAGATTCTTCAGTTTTGAGGTCTTAACGCATGGCATTTCATACAGTGCTGAAGTAGCACTCATGATTTTTATATTGCACATGATAATTTGATTTTAGAAGATATGTTGAATAAGAGATGAGTAAAATAGTAACGTTAAGGTTGAATAGGTAAATTAGGATGAAGTATGAAAATCTTTCCTTTTTTTATATATATCTTTTATTGGGGATTTACAGGTTTTTCTCTTGGAAATTATGAATGTCATCTAATACTGGCCTTTACCCTCACACATCTTATGGAGTTTGATTTAATCATTTACTCTGAATTCTTAAGGGTTTATTAGTTTTTATTCCAAATGCTCTTTTCACCAATGTCAAAACTAATGATATTTGGCAAAATTGTTTTGTACTCTTTTCAGCATGTTTATTATCAGAAAGTAGAGGTAATGATGAAAGTTTTTATGATTAAGAAAAAATGTATATACATAGAATGTATAAGTTTCACCACCTTTAACCCATTCACTACAAATGTTGCATATCTGTCATGATATTTTGTTTTCTGTTTAGTGCAATGGGGTTATATGCAAACAGATTTCCTGAATTGCAAACATCTGCCTTATGGTGAAATGTGCAGCCAGTTGTATTTGTGGTTACGTCCCATGCCTTGTTATAAGATGCTACAACCAAAACTTTTCCATGTACTCGTCACACCGTGTGGAAATGTCGACAAGGCCTGTATGAGATGTGTTCCCTCTCATTATGCAATAATATGTGAAGCTTTGAAACTCATACAAAATGACATTAATGATAAAAACTCCTTGAAGAAAGTTTTATTTTTACAAAAACATCTCCAGAAATAACACACATCTAACTACATATGCTTGACAGTACTCCTGAAGTACCTCATATGCTTTGCAGCAGATCAACATAAGTTAAAGAGTTCATAGTGCATTTGAACAGTGTTTTACTTGGTTGAGTTGTATGTCATCTTCAGAAAGTTTTGTTCTTGTCATCATAGTACACTAAAATAGGTATCAAGATATTTTTAGACATAGTTGAGAATCTGCACACAGTGGATATTAGGACTTCTGCAGTGAAAGTGTTAAATCTAGAAATTCATTATCTGCCAGGATGGGTTTTTCCCTCTGGTCTCTCTAGCTATCTTAAAGAAAATGAATACAAAGCCAGCAGATTGCAGTCTTGAATTTTTTATCTTGTTTAGTCTCCTTCAGACTTTGAGAAATTAGATTTTAACTTTGGCCAGATGTCAGATGTGGTTCTTATATAAAGATATATGCATTTACTTAAAAGAGTTTGGCACTGTTTGTAGTATATGTTATTGTGTAAGTTTTTTCACTTTAATAAAGATGTGTGAAAGCCACATAAAGCTGTTAAACTTTTACTAACCTAGTTTTTAAGTTGTAGAATTCATCCTCATCTTTGTAGTCTGAATCATTTGATTTTAGAAGTGATGCATATTGTACAACATAACGCAGGTCCCATCATCAGTTGAATTGGAAACTAGTTAGAAGTTTGGAAGTAAAATTTTTTTTTTTTTTTTATTATTTTGCTTTGTCGCTGTCTCCCGCGTTAGCGAGGTAGCGCAAGGAAACAGACGAAAGAATGGCCCAACCC
>JAUUDY010355800.1:0-11503 GCA_032361765.1 Panulirus inflatus
TCCTCGCAAATACTGGAGACAGTGAATAAATATAATTTAATAAATGAATGATGAATAAATAAAGAAAATATATGCAATTGTTACATATTCCAAGGCCATAAGCATAGGTAATCCTGTAAATATCTCTATCATTCATTTATTTCTTCCCATTTTTCACGTCATTCTTCATATTCTTTACCAACTGATATATGTGATTAGTACTCCTCTTTATTGTTTAGGGTATCCAACGATCTGTGTATTTTCCACTGACTCACCTGCACTTATAGTGGTGATTGTAGAGATACTGAGGAGAGCAGAATTTTTTCCTTGCCTGCCTGTCAATGGAAGAGACATTCATAGGTCAGTAATAAGACAGGTGGGAAAATATAAAAAAAATCATTTGACATTATGTCAATTTAGGGTTAAACAGTTCTCACAGGATCACTTTCTCTTTATAATTAGGTTGTTCTTTAATTAACTCTCCCATAATCCAATATCATTATCTCTTGCTGGGTGATGAAACTTTTGTTCCAAGAAACAAATGGATTGATTTGCCTCTTATTCTGGCATTCTTGCTGATCCTTTCTAGTATAACTTCTCTGTTCCAAAAAATTTGTATGTGCACATAAATTCACACATGCACATACACAGGCATATGTGGACATACAGTGTAGTCACCTGTATGTCTGAATCCAATAAACCATTATTTATTTATTCATTTATTTATTTTTACATGAGTGAGAGGAAGACATGAGCACCACTTTCAAGTTTCCCAGTCAAGATGACTGTCTGTATACAGTGGTCAGTTTTTGAAATAGGTAATAGCAGATAAAAGATTGGACAAAAAAAGTAAGCAAGGAACAGGTCAGAAAAGATGTGAAGAAATATTTCAGTGGTGCATGATACAATGGAACAAGCTAAGAAAAGATGCAGTGAGTTGAAAGGTCAATAAAAGGTTAAAGAAATAATTACATGATAGGAAGAACAGTTATAAGATGAGCCCCCATTCATGTAAACCTTCCTCCCCATATGTACAATAGATAATTGTGTTCACATATGATTGAACAAAGATGTTGGTTTGTGAAGCCCCAAACTACTCTGGTGTTACTGAATTCCCATAGTTTTGTAAGAGTTTTACATGAAAAATTGTGGGTAATTGATATTTTTTTTTTTTTTTCACATTTTCAGCCCATAATTTGAGATGCATTTAGTTTTATGGTTGGCCATATCGTTATTCCTTCATCACTATGAATTGCTGTCTTTCCTTATTTAAGGGGGAGGGTAGAAGTAACTTATGAAGTGAGATATGTAATCCACATGAGGATCATGAAAATATCAGTGTAGAAAATGTCAGAAAGGAAATGGTTTACTAACTTTTATTTATCTGAAAGGCAGTATGACAGATATGGAAGAATAATATGTTTAAAAGTTCAGTGCAACTGAATGGGTGGTAGGAACTTTGAAGGTAACATTGGTAAAGACTGCGTTATGGTCTTGTGTTTTATTCCGTTTGTTAGATTTCTCTCTGATGCAGTAATATGAGAGAGAATGCTTATATATTTTGGGCAGAGTATTTGAATTTAAGATGATGGAAAAATGGAAGTTACGTGATGTTGAATGCTAGTAATATATTTTTTGTAAAGAGTAGGAGATAAAGATTATTGTATGTTGATACATATTTTAATGTAAATATATATGAAAGCAAGGAGTTTGTGTTTGGGATAGATACCTTGGTGTACGAAATTTAGTTGAACTGTCAAAATGGGGGATGGATGATGATGTAGATTTGTGAAATACTTTTTGTAAGAATGGAGAAATGGGAAAAATTTATTGGAAGATTAAATATAAAGAAAAGTTTGAAACAAGGGAATGTAGATAGAAAGTAATATACCCAGATGAATAAGTATTCAGTGATGCAGTGGAGAACAACTTAAATGCCTGTTAGTCAGTAAGGCCTCTAACTCCAAATTAAATCTGTCAGTTGGCCCACTTTAACCTTTAACAGGTGCTTTACACTCTGTACTAGGTCCACATGCTTCTTGAAATCTTCCCATAAAGACATATAACAATCTTTACATTTAACTCCAACACAAGATTTAATTAGCATCCATAGATGTCAGTTGTCACCGGATCTGTGCAATACTTTGGAATATGTATCCATCCAGGCTTTCATATATATATTGCAGAAAAGTATTTGAGCACTCATTTTCCTCATAATATGAACAACTGCAGGAGTTCCATCATATATTTATATCTCATATTCCCCACTATTGTGTACTTCTCTCTACATCTTATTTTTACCATGCCCGATTCAGTGATTTTTAATCAGTTCCCAGGTATTCCTTTTGTAAGTTCTGTATCCTTTTAATCGTATTCTAAACTACACCTCTTTTCATTTAGTAGGTTTTTTGGAAAATCCTTTTGAGTTCCTGTTTGCTTATCTTTATTGTACTATGTATATCCTTTATCTTCTCAACTCCCATATGATTGGAGCATTGACTAGAATGACTTATCTTTATAAAAACCATGTTAAGCAGGATAGTTTTTGCAAAGTCTTTCCCAGATATTTCTGCTGCTATCTCCACCGCTTCAAGTGCCATTAGACGAAGACGTCCTTATAATTTATGGCGAACAAAATCTTTGGTGCATGGTAATGGAGGAATCAATTTGCGAGGCTGTATAATCCTCGGCGGCTGAAGGGATTATAGACTTGTCAAGGTACAAATCATATCAAAATAGTCCCTTCTGGTTTAGAGTGCAACCTTAAATCTGCAAGTCTCCAAAAATGGTGCCCCTTAGTTGTATTATTATAATTAATCGAAGCAGAACGTTACATTTTGCACACCCGTAGAAAAAAAAATGAGCCTATTGTAGTATTTCTCATCCGCCAATTACCCATTCTAGGTTATTTAAAAAATCTTGAAGTAGGACAGCAACAAGCCCATAAAGTATAGCCATATAATATATCACGTATGAATGGTGAAGTAACACGAGGTCTTTTGCTTTGTGTCCAAAAAATAGATTAACTGGGATTGAAGAAAGAAAACGTGGTGCTCGGTTATCGACCAACACACCTCATTAGACCTGTTCACTGTTCGCCGCGAGTTAATGATTATTTTTGCTGAAATCCGTATATATTGTCATAGGAGTATGGCTGAAAACATTCTGGCGTCAACTGGCGAGTCAAAAATTAAACATGTTAAATCCTTTGTCATACCTTTTCGCACGCTTTCCCCCAAATATCGCAAGCTGAAGATACTAGGGATCTAAATTTGGATCTGCGAGTACCCTTGCACCGATGAACAATGAACGATTCTGAGTTGAGTCTAGCTATACTTTCTATATAAAGACCATAGATTTGCGAGGGTATATTCATAATGCACAAACAATACGTTTCCAGTAAACATCCAACACTCGTGAGACAACACACCACTCACTCATATTCTTTAAATCTAGTCAATTTTATAATTAATGCTTCTATAACATCCCGGAGTATCTCACACGATCCATGTTGTCCTTTCATTTAATCAAATTATTATACACATTACCCTCTTGTTTGAGCATATGCAGTATACAGGGCATATATGTATGGATGAATAGTACGTTTGATGTAGTTAAAGATAGCTTAAGGAAGCTATTTGAACTTTATTTGCATTGCAATTATTATGGATAGGTTTCTTTCTCTATCGGGATTCTATAAAGTTTCCCGAGACATCTGCAAATTTCTTGCATCTTCATGCAGTAACATATGTATATATAAAAAATTACTCTAATTCTGTTGTGTTTTGTTTATATAAGGCAGTTCTGTACATCTCTGTAACACTTTGATATCAGTTTAAACGAAATGTACTAAAGAATCGGAGGTAAAAGCATTTTATAAAAGAATATTGATTGATTATGTTCTTCAGTTACTTGTTCGCTAAAATGTTTTGCTCTTTTTTATAATGCACTCTAATACATTTGGTCGCCAACGTAGTCGTTGGGAGTGTTTGCTTGTTCATTTGTTATGTCAACAAATTCCTGACACCACTTAGAAATGTGTATATGTGAGTATAACTTGTTTATTGCATTTTCAGTGTTAGTCATACCATATAACTGAAGAAAGATATTTTTCCATTTAAGAAATAGTTAAACTGTATATCTAACTCTCTCGATCTGCTTCAGAGCAGATGAGACAATGATATGTAGACGGCAGTGGCTCCTGGATACTACCTCAAGCTGGTAGGCTGCGGCTGTGTGAGTTCTTAGTTGCTTTAGGGACGCGGTGAATGTAGCAAGAGGTCAGTGGATTTGTCAAAATTATTAGAACGCTATTCCAGCTCCAATAATCATTCAAGATTATAGATTATGTTAAACTGATTTATTATGTCTGTGTAAGTTAGTAGGCTTAGGTTTATTGTATTTATATTTTTAGAAGACATTTGCGGGACCACAGAAATTGCCTGGATTTGAAAACAATAATTGTTTATGGACTGCATATACTTATTAAAAGTGAATTAGATTGGTGCTATGTGATATGGATTATTTCTTTATATCCTTTGATGGTGGATGACACTTATGAGAGTTATGAAGATCATGGAGATAGTGGGGTTGATGAACGCTAAAGTAACTTACACACTTATAAAATAAACATGTGCAATGAAAACATCACCTAACTTTATGAAGCATCCAAGATTTATTTTATATTTGTTATAGTCAAATGATACGACAGATATATATATCTGTACTTTGCTTTATTTGTTATCATCTTCACCTGAGTGGATTATGAATTCTTTTAATATTATTGGGATATGATATTCAAGTTGTTTGTTCATATATGAAGATTTGTATTATACTCATATGGTTGTGTGATTTATGATGCATAGTATAAAGCATTTGTTCATCTTCATTGTGAATTTATCATAAACTCTCATGAGTGTTTTGATTAAATATTTTCATTCCAGATCTGTAATTATGTCCACCAGTGAGGATTATCAAGTTCCTGTTCGAGATGGACATTCCCTACATCCAAAACATAGTGAGTCTTGGAATTATTGTACCTGTAGTGAGCATTTCATGTGCTTGCCATTACTTTTATATTTTGTTGTTCTTCAGTGGAATGTATTTATCCTTTTGTCCTGTTTTTTCCTACTGCTTACAACTGGACGGAATTCTGTAAGCATTAGAGAGGACTAAATCACAGAGAAGTTAAGACTCATTTCTTAATTTTTTCCATAAATGGATTGTAACCAAAATATTTCACCTGCAGCCACTGTAATAGATATGAAGCCAGCTGATGTTTGTTCATAAAGCCCCAGTAATCATATCATAGGCCTACAAGGGGATGTGAAATGGTGTCCTGAAATGTTAAGATGTAAGTTCATGTAGCTGAAATGTTTAGTTCCTGCAAGTGTTGTCTGCGTGATGGTTCTCTCCACTAAATCTTCTTTATTTCAGTGGTCATTTCTGTTGTGTTTGATTGATATATGCTGTTGAAATGCTGTTGCAACCATTTGTCATTAGAGAGAGAACACAGATTCTGAGTAGTATAGAAGTTCATAGGAACTCTGGTAGTATGTAGGAAACAGAACCCTAGCTTTCCTTTATTTCCAAATGAAATAGACTGAAACAAGCTTCTTCAGAATTTCAATTTTCATTATAAATTCAGCTTTACCCTAAGCCATTGTTGTAAATTTAGCTAGATTGGACCCATGGCTTTTATTTTACATGGATACAATGGAACATTGGTCTTTTCAGTCCCTTTGGGCCTTAGATAGAACCTAAGTGTGTGCTTTAAGGCGAGAAAAGCTTCTAGGCATAAAAGATTGACTATCGGTACTTATTTCTATTTTTATTTGTATTATGTTGGTATTTTCTTCTTTCGTATTATGGTGTTAACTTGCTAGATCTTCCCCAGATGTTTTAGTGAATGGATTTCTTCTTTCTCTAAGGTGTTAAAGATTCAGTAAGAGAACTTTAAAAATTTTGCTGAAAGATTTTGCATACTGGTTTGGTAGTTAGATTCATGAAGCTGCAAGTACTTCCATGCACTAGAAGGAAATGAAATATATTGATCTTTTGAAAGCATGCAAAAGAGAGGAGAATAAGAAATGATAAGTAGAAATAGACAGAGAGATATAGAAGTAAATGGAAAGAAGTTAGGGGAATGGAAAGCAGCATCATTGTAGTGTAGTGTGGAGAATGGGATTTGATATATAGATTTTATAAGTTAGTTTTTATGTAATATTTCAGCTGTTCCTGAGGAAATGTATTGGTTAAGCCATTTGAGCCAGGAAGAACTCCTTGAGAAATATGTTGGTCTCAGGGATGATTTTTACACCTTAAAGAAATTTACCTGTAAACAGGAAGACAAGATAAAAAAGTAAGTTCCCAATAATTCTTTTTTAAGAAGTAAGTTCCTATTATTGTTTATCACCTATTTAATGAGTTTCACAATCATCCGTGAGAGCACCTATTCAGTGTGCAGTTGAAATGTAATTTTACTCCTTAATATGGACATATCTAAGAGGATTCTTCCCCTTTTGTCATTATGAAACATTTGAGCAAGGCAGATGCTCAATTGCAGGACTCAGCAACCATACTGCAACCCTTCTTTACCTGTTACATCATGTAGAGGCAAAGTGGTGCTAGTGGCCCTTCACTTACATTCATTTACAATTGCCAGCTGGCACTGTTCAGAAATTGACCTTTGCCTGACATTAGCTTGAGGTGTCTCCAGTTTTGTTTCTGGCCTTCAGAGATGTTGGATTGATATCTTTGCCTTTTATTTGTGTTTTTTACCTTGACAGTTCATAACGACATTGTTACTTCTTTGTTAATAACAGTTGCATTATTTGCCACAATATGGTGGAAACTTTAGATTTAGTTGTGATGTTCAGCCTTACCTATATCCCATTAGCATTATTTCCTGGTTTCCTTACCTTGCCCTCCCATTTCCCTATCTTTCTTTACGCAACTTTTCTATATACCGACTGTGACCACTTTTAGGATGATGCCAACAGTCTGTCAGCCCTGGGTGAGTGGGACAGTATGTTACCCCTTTGATGATAATTACCTATTAGAACTGTATGGGGAGAGAGTTTTGCACTCATAGGGCCCCATCTCTTTAACACTCTGTACCTCTTAAATTTATGTATGCTGTCTGCATTAACCATTTCCTCATTCAAGCCTTTCCTTTCATCCACCACTCTTATTGGTTTAGTGTCAACCTGAAATCAACAAGTTGTGGTTACCAGGGATGTTTGATCAGTAAAGGGTGGGAAGGTCAATTGTTCTTCACCATAAATACTAGGAGAGAAAGGTTCTAACCCTGGTATTCCTAGTGATGTCTCAGGGAATCTCTCTGTCCTGTGGGATTCTGCCTTGAAGAGAAAAGACTTTTCAGTTTTCACAGTCATTTAATCCTTTTTTTTGATAATTGGCCTTTACTGCACTTGCAAGATATTCAGACTAAGGTAGTAATTTCCTTTGCACAGATGCCGAGAATCCCTGTTTAATCTTCAAAATATGAATGCATTGTTACAGAAGTTCTTAAATTGCATGTGAAGATTTCTGATTGCTGCCCACACATAATGCAGGGAAATGCATATATAGTATTTATGGATTGAAAAATACAGTGCCGTAGTTTCTGATCAAAAGTTTTTGAGAACTGCCAACTTAACTTGAAAGGAACAACATAAGAGCAAATAATTGTCAGTAATATACTGGATATCCTGTAAAGTTGTAACTTTGTGTTGCAGGCTTCAAACTAAATTGCGGAAATTGATAGCAGATCGAAAGAAAGATAGCATCGGTAAAGGAAATACTTCACTCACTGTTCAAGAGATGGAATATCAGGATGCTCTAGAAACACACCGTCAGTCCATCAGGGAACTACATCTGAAGAATGAACATTTAGAGGTAAAAACATTGAACCTTGAAAGAAACATGTAAACCCTCTAATCAACAGACTGGTCTTGGCTACACAAGATATAATTCCTCTTTCAGCATAGTAGACTTTGTGTTTCTCTGTATTACAATGTTTGAACTAGAATAGAACCTAGCCACAGTAATCATTAGACCACTCAGTACAAGTCATTAAGCACTCAGAGTCCACTGTTGCGGTCCCAATTCATACCTCAAAGGCCCAGTTAAACCTTTTTCTATAGTGATTGATGTGTGGCAAAACATACTCCAATCAAGGCCATCTCAGGTGAGAAGAAAAACTTTGAGGAAAAGAATGAAGAAAGTAATCAGGGCCTTGCAAGTGTTTGTAGACCTGACACAAAGTTGGAAAGGTTCTAAAAAAGGGGAAGAGAATTCCACAGTTTCACTGTGTAAGAAAATAAATAGATATGTAAACGATCATTGCCTGTGTGTCCAATTTGGCCTCCCCCATTTCCTCTCCCTCACTTCTGAAACATATTAGGGCAAATGAAGCCCCTATAGACATGGAACATCTACCCACAAGAAAGATGATAATGGGGCACCTACACTTCACCCTTAAATTTGTGGAAACAGACTTTGTGATGTTAATTATATGGGGCTTCCAGGATAAAGTGGAGGATATTGTGATGCCCAACTTTTTCATATTATTATAGGGTTGAATTCTGGTGTTTACAATTGAACATGATGAAATGTGTGACACTTAGAAAGAGATAGAGGGAGAAGTTGTATCTTAGTATGCTGAATTTAACCAGCTTACTACTTCTTCAATCTTAGATGCTACACAAGTCTGAATGGCGAGAAGAAATATGTTTGGTGTGAGAAAGAGAATTACTATTAGAGTAAGAGAAGAGGGAAAATGAGTTGGTCTGTGAAGTGGAATCTTAGGCAAAAAGAGGTAAACAGGTATTGTAATAAGACTTGACATGTTAGAATTAGATTTTTTGGCTTGTCATGAAAAACCAATAAAATGTAACGGACAAGATATGTGGATGATAATTAAGAATCACTGTTTTTTGGTCATGACTGACCTCACCACCACAGACACAGTTTCAACATATAAAATCTTTCAAATCTAGGATATAACTTTCATTCTGAAGACATTAAACACTACTCCTTTGTTGTCTTGTACTCAAGTTACACAGACAAACACAATATCACCACATTTCTTGACCTGTGATCCTGCCCAGTGGATGTGTCCAGCTACCTGTGAGCTGCAGGAGCTCTAGAGATGGGGTTCCTTGTGCAAGAAAGTAAGAAAGTTAGTAATAGCCCATGATGTCAGTCTGTTATTAGCCCATAGGGCCTGTTGTATATTGGTTAATGAATGATTAAGGAATTTTTAGATTTACAGTACAGTTGTTGATATCCAAAAAAGGCCTTTTGGACCATGAGATGAGCATTACTCTTGTACCTGTGTAATGTCACAATGGAGAAATGGATCTCCCCTATGTAAAACTTAAAAAGAAGAATGAGGAAAAAAAAACATACTTGCGCTTATCCATTGGTTTGAAGCAGCAAAATGTGTTCACTTGCAGATCCACAGGAAATCTGTACTATCTATACTCTATTGTTTTGTTGTACGTTTTATTGCTGAGGCTCACTGGGTTGCAAGACAGTGGTCTTTCCCTTTACAGATTATTTAGGGATAGGGCCAAAGCCTCCTTGTCTTAGGGATAATACAAAAGAAAAAGTTTAAGATGTTACACCTTCAGTTTAGAATCAGTATCAATTGATTTAAGGCCCCCAGTTCTTTAGAAGATTAGAGGTTTAAATAGATTTTGACAAATCAGTATTTTTACAGAAAAGGCTAAAATTGGCAAACATTCAGTTGAGCACTGCAAGGAAGAATAAACCTTTGTTGTTTCGGCATGTTGGAGCAAGAGTTGATAGTGGACTAAAGCAAACACGCTCATCAGTCGTCCCTCAGGTACGGCAGCATGTTCAGCCCAAGTTATCTCCCCCAAAACCTTCATCATCAGATGATTCTACAACCCCAACATCATTGACATCTCACCAGCAAAGAGACCATGTAAGTTTTCTTTTATGCAGGTTACAAAAAATATTCTGAACCGAATATTAACACCTGTTGTATAATCCTGTACCGTAAGATATCGCCTCTTGAGAAATATTTTAATGGGTTGTATAAGTAGGTACAGGCTTCTGGATTAACTCTGTCATTGGTAACAGATCTCCTTTATGGTACTTTGCCTGGAAAGTTTAGGCTGAATATGCTATTCATTTGATTCTTTTCAGAATATTATTAAACAGTGAAAAGATGGTGCACAAAAGATTATTTTGGCATTTTTCTTTGATAACACTTCTTAAGGTATTCAAAATGGAGTTTCATTTACAATTGACTAGCTAGGTTGTTACATGGGGAATGCAAAGGTGATTTGAGATATGGCAGAATAATCTACTCTTCAGCTGCTGCCTTTAACAGACTGATTTAAAGTAGACGAAAGTAAGGATAATATTAATTGTTAGTACAGTGGTGAAAAAGAAGGTAAGAAAAGAGAATGAAGATACTGTACTTGATAAGTGATGGTGGATAGCCAGGTGTAAGTTGCACAGACAGATGTTTGTGAGGAATGATTGAGTGTCCCACAGTTGACCTTGGTACAGCATGGAAATATGATGATGAAGAGAGAGAGGTTGGTTGTTAATATTATCATACTGAGATAGTTTATTATTTATGACTAAAAGAACAATTATGATTAAGATGAATAGTAGTAGAGAACTTATTATTTATGGCTAAAAGAACAATTAGTAGAGAGAGATTCATTTTTGAGTGATAGAACAGAATAAAGGATCATGGTGCAAGAGATGGAAGTGTGAATGAATGACTATAGCTATGCAGTGACAATTATCTATTTTGAAATTTAGAGGAACCACTAATTGTATGAAATTTACACATGAAAGCTCTTGAAAAACTTGCAAAAAATACTTATTTTGATATATGAATACAATTCATGTTGTATTAGATGTTCATTTTGACTTTTGTTTTATTGATTTAGGCCTTACCAGAAAGAGTAAGTGAAATTCTAGAAGAAGCTAGAGAAAGAATTCTGGCTCTTGAGGCTGAGAGAGAAAATCTTCAGAAACAGCTTAATGATAAGCAACAGGTAAGGGTATAGAATAATTAGTGTGTTTTAGACATTAATTGCAATTACATTGTTTGGATGGTTATACTATGAACCATACTGGATAGACCTTTGAAGTGTGCAAGGTTAGAAACCAGTTTTCTCTTATATCACAGTGAGATACTTGAATTTCCATGATTCATGTTTTTAACCATTTTCTAAGCTTAATAAATAGAAAAGTAGAGAGGACTCACGTAGTTGCCGTAGTGCTTGAATTTCTCTGGCATCCATGACTCAAAATTTGTGTCCTGATTGCATGATTCATTTTTTTTATTATTATTATACTTAGTCGCTGTCCGCCACGTTAGCGAGGTAACACAAGGAAACAGATGAAAGAATGGCCCAACCCACCCACACACACATGTATATACATAAACGCCCACACATGCACATATACATACCTATACATTTCATGTATAGGTCAATTGCTAGAGACTGAGTGTAAACGAATGTGGCCT
>JAUUDY010355911.1:0-11502 GCA_032361765.1 Panulirus inflatus
ATGCCTTCACCCTCTCAATCAATACCCTCCCATATAATTTCCCAGGAATACTCAACAAACTTATGCCTCTGTAATTAGAACACTCACCTTTATCCCCTTTGCCTTTGTACAGTGGTACTATGCATGCATTCCGCCAATCCTCTGGCACTTTACCATGATCCATACAGGCACTGAATATCCTTACCAACCGCACTTCACCATGATTTATACAGACACTGAATATCCTTACCAACCAATCATATCTGTACACTTGGATCTGAACAACCATAGGTACATGTACACTTGCAAAGATTTTCATTTATTCATGTACACACACACACACACACACACACACACACACACACACACTTGCATGCACACAGGCTGCAAGAAGAACATAGGCTGTGCTATGTGTATTTTCAAGACTTTGGAGGGTCTACTATTCCTGGAACAAATTATATACTAGCAAAGGGAGGGATTCAAATGTGAAGGGGCCCCTAAGTTATGTATGAATTGGGTGGTAAGTTTATATGTACATGTTTGGGAGTTTAATAGGACTTTGGAGTGATAATGCCCCATATTCAAATAGGAAGCTAATGAGTGTTCAAACTTCAGTGATTCTACATATTTTGATTTATGTGTATTATTAAAGGAGAACCATTTTTTAAGAAAGGCTAATATTACAGAAGTTTGCAAGTGTTGTAAATTTTTTTACTGCATGAAAGTTTAGCTCTGACTTTATGAAAGAAAGTAGATTTAAGTGTAACCTAAAGGCACCACTGTCAAAGTCAGTTACAGATTTAAATTCTCCTCACGATTGAAGCTGTTTGGTGCTGGGAAGCTTCATTATTTTACTAGAATTAACCTAGGGGGTCAGCTTGAGACCAGTAGCACTGCATGAGCCAAGAGAGCCAAGGAAGAAAAAAAAGTTTTTTTAAAGATTGCAGTGATTTTAAACGAGAAATATGGGAAAAAGCTCGTCAGTACACACTGTCTATCTATCTCTTCATATCTCTGATGCCTGTTCCAATTGGAACTCCCTCAAAGGGGTGGCCACAGCAACAGAGTTTCCTCCTTCAACAGGTGACTGGCAGGTGGCAAGTCTTATGCAGTGTTTAATGCTGACTACTTGTATCTAATGCTCCTACCTTCTGCTTCTACTTAATAACCCTGCCACACTAACAAAGCCAAATACTGTTTAAAGTTTCTGTTAGAATTTGGTTTACAGTCTGGTCTGGTCTTCAATAAAGAAGGGTACCAAGATCAGTCATTCATAACAAGATTCACTTGGAAGAGACAGAAGATGAAGATGAAAGAGGAACCATAAGAGAACAAACTTTTGAAGAAGTCAAGGGGTGTTAAAATTCAAGCTCAGAACTTAACATGACTTGAGGATGAGTTAAAGAAACTGAGAAATCAATTTAGAGTTTATGAAAGATTTCATAAGACAAGAAAGAAGTACAGGATCTGATTAACATAGTAACTGAGTATAAACAAAAATTCAACTTTACTGGATGGGATTCATGAGGTACTTGTTCAAAAGAAAGAAGAATCCTCTGCATCATTCTTTTTGACATGTGTCTGTTGATCAGCTGAGGAAAGTTTTCCTTCTGCACCTCCTTGCCTTTTATTGTCAAGAGATTCTTTGGTATTTTATCACCCTCCTCTCATCATCTTAGGGAAAGTGCACCTGATATTGTTGGAGTTGTAGAAAGGAAGCTTACTATCTCAATCAATCTATATCTCTGATACCCATTACTATCATGAACTCCCTCAAGGGGGTGGCTACAGCAAAAGTCTCCATAACTGGTTAACTCCAGTGCCACTTCTTAGGCTTTAGTGCCTCTCATCCTTAACAGGTCACTGGTAGGGCGCAACTGTAGTGCTTTGTTTCCAGGGGCTTCTACCTGTTTCTATCGACTACTTCTATTTAATGTTCCTGCTCAGTGTACCAGCCCACAGCTTCTTGCTAATGTTCCTACTTACTACCTCTACCTAATGTTTCTACCTAATGCTCCTGCCTGATGTTCATACCTACTACTTATATCTGCTGGTACTACCTTTTTGCCAAAAGGCAGGACTAGCACTCTGCACTCACCACAAGAAAATCTATAATTATGTAGAATGAGTTGTGTAAGTTAAGTGTTGTCAAGTGCTGTATGTGACAAAAAGAGATTATATATTTATGGACAGATTGCCAGTAGACTACATGTGGATGAGGCAGAAAGAAAAGACAGCTAACTGGGTCAGAGGAGTGCAGTATGACAATTACTGAAGTACTAGCATACTGCACAGCCGTCAGTAAGCCTCCTGATATCCAGGTGGATAGTATCAGTTTTATACCTCCCGGGTCAGTGGCTGCCTACTAACTTTTTTTTACTAAAGGGATAGAATTTCCCCTGTTTTGCCCAGAGGGATACATGGTTGTAAAGAGGAGCAGAAAAGGCCAAGGAGGGGAAGAATTGACCCTCTTGATAAATGATAGCCTTAAGTTTCAAGAAATAGTGAAGGATGGCCCATTTAGACAATACATAATGGGAAGAGTAACTGTATGGAAGATGTGCAGATTTGTGTTAATATAATATGATCCTTCAAAGAATTGCATTGCAATAATCTAGAACAAATATAAAGCAGTAACAGTGAGGGAACAATCAGAATGACACATGAAGCTGTAAAACATTTCCTGGAGATGGTAAAGTACTGATAATAGTAGATTTAAGTTATAAAGAGATGCACTGGATTCTCATGTTGATGGGAGGCCATAGAGACTCATGTTTTTAGAGTATGTACAGGAAAACTTCTTGTACCAACATGTTAGTGAGCATACTAGGATGAGATGGACTGATAGTAGATCTCATCTTCACACATACTAGCATGGACTTCATGAATATTTTATTAGATACATCAAGGAGACAGCAACTAAGTATAACATAAAGTAAAAAAATTTCATGTAGTGCTCAATATGACTGTGTGTTAAAGAGAATATTAAAAGAGCAGAGGTGAGACAAGACATAAAAGAGGAGATATAATTGTGGGAACTAAACACATCAACAATTTTTATAGTAACATAGATTGGGAAATGAAGTTTATTAGCCAGAAACCTGGGCTTCATGATAAGAGATTTGTGAAACTCACAATGAAGGAGTAGGAATACAAGTACCTCTGGACTTAAATACAGAGGGAATGGTAAGGAAGAACAAAGAACGGTTTAATGAAAGATGTGAAACAAACAAAGGAGTTTCAGGATGTGCAATGGTGAAGATATAGATGGCACAGCCAGCATTTGCAAATATAAGGGAAAAAGGAACAAGTACACCAGGATAAGAAAGGAGGAACAGAGAAACTTTGAAAAGAATTATGTCGACAAGGAATGGGGAAAATCCAAAATTTTACCATAAGTTCTTTAGGAGTCAGTTGTCAGTTAAAGAGAAGCAAATCAAGCTAGGGGATCCAGAGGGAAGAATTATTGAAGTTTAAACAAGTATATGTGAAGAAATGAATGAGAAATTTAAAAGTGTTTTCATGGTAGATAAAAAATTCAAAAGTGTTCTCACAGTAGAAGATACTATAGCTCCAACACCAGTAAGAAGAAATGGGGAGGTTTTAGAAAACATTGATATATCTAGGAAATTTGATCATGCAGAAGGGTGAAAGGTATGTGATGTGGTATACAGTGGGCAATGAACTCTCAATGGACTGAACCAGGGCTTATGAAGCAGCCAGAGGAAACCACAGAAAGATTTATGGGGCTTAGTTTTGGATAGAGGTCTATGGTTTTGTAGCATTACACTTGACAGATAGAGAATGAATGTGAGTGAATTCCTGGTGCTGCCTTGCTAATGCAAGAAAGATCTAGAAAATACATTAATAGAATACCAAAAGGTCTTGACCCATACAAGGTTCATGGTTATGATGAAATTTCCCCGTATATGCTGAAGCTGCATACAGATACAGAAGATAAGTGTCTTGAAATACAGTTCATGATATCACTGGAGAGAGGCTGAGTGCTGAGAGGATAGAAAAGGGCAAACATCATATCTGTCTAGAAGAAAGGAGGCTGGAAACTGGCACCGAGTTACAGACCTGTCTCATTGACAGGTATGATCTTTGGGGTTTTGGAAGAAATAATCAGAAAGAACATAGACGACATTCTACAGAGGAGAAACTACCAAAGTGAGAGACAGCTTGGTATTAGGGAAAGGGGGTCATGTGTAACAAACTTGAATTTCTATGAGAGAGTGATCTCTGTCTTGGACAAGAGGGAAGGCTGGGTGGATTGTTTGTATCTGGACTGCCAGAGAGGATTTGACACTGTTCCACAGAAGGGGCTGATTAAGAATGTAGATCATCTGGCGGGAATCAGGAAACTCCCTCAATGGATAGATTATCTTAATGGAAAGGAACAGAGGACAAATATCAGAGGAGCCTTCTCTAAATGGGTCAAGGTGTCCAGCAGATGTAAATGACTTGCCTGAAGGTATGGATTCCTACATAAATATGTTTACAGATGGCATAATGATCATAAGGAGAATGGGGGGGGTCCTAAACAGACCTCAGAGGTGGTCTGGTATATGACTGATGGATTCCATTCTGAGGAAATATAAAGCATTAAGGATGGGACAAAGTAAAAGGCTTCAGTGTGTTTATTATCTAGCAGGAAATAAACTTGAGGATTCTATGAGTGAGAACTTGGTTGTCAACATCATCCATAACCTGTCACCAGAGTACCACATTAGGAGTACAGTCAAGGAGACAAACTTTTTATTGGCAAATATCAGAATGGCTGTCAAGTCTATGGATAAGGAAATGGTTAGCAAGCTGTTCATATCCTACCTAAGGCCAAAACTAGAATATGCATCTCAATTTTGGTCTTTACACCCAAAGATGCACAAAAATCTAATAGAAAAGGTTCAGAAAAGAACAACAGATTAAGTGAGGTGAGTTAAAGGGAAAGGTTAAAGGCTTTAAATTTGCCCACATTGGAAGAGAGAAGAGTGAAGGGTGACCTGATCACAACCTTTAAATATTTGAAATAGATCAGTGACTTCAACAGTGAACAGTTCTTTGAGAGATTTTGGGATAGAGAAACCCAAGGACAAAACAAAATTAAGCAAGAAACATGTTATAAAAGATGGAAAAGAAAAAACTTTTATAGTGAAAGTGTGGAACATGAATGGAAATAGGTAATGGTAGCAAAGAATTTTCAAGAGATGGGGACCTTTTAGTGTAAAACTTCCTACCTGCAAAGCACAAACAGGTTAAAAAAAAAAAATGAAGCAGTTGAAAGAATATTATGCATTGTAAGAGATAAAATTATGAAGGAAGTTTATGGGCTGTTTGTTGGAAGGTTTAAAAAAGTTGTATGACAGTAGAGTGTTCAAGAGATGGGGCCGCCCCACAAGTGTAATACTCCCTACCCACATAGTACAAGTAGGTAATTACACACACACATTTGGAAGAGAAAAGACTAAGGGATGCCCTGATCACAAGCTTTAAATTTAAATAGGAAATATGTGATGTGGACAGTGAACAGTTCTTTGAGAGATGTGGGAATAGAGCTATCATAGGAGATAACATGAAATTAAGCAAGATATTTGTTAAAAAAGATATAGAGTATTTTATAGTATATGAATGGTGAAGAAATGCAGTAAAATGACTGAGGACATGGTAAATGCAGACAGCATAAATGACTTTAAGAAGTTGTATGATAGTAAAGAATGTTCAAGAGATGGGGCCCCATAAGTGAGAAAAATCCTCCTCATACAGTACAAATAGGTGATTTACTCACACACAACCTTAAAGATTTAAATTCTCCTCATTATTGAAGCTATTTTATGATAGTAAGATTCATTACTGTTATCATAATTACTTTAGGGGGATCAGTTTAAGACTATTAGCACTGCCAGAGCCAAGTAAGAAAAAATTAGAGAAATTTTAACAGGAAAGTTAGGACAAGCTTCTCAACACTAACAAAACTAATACTGTACCAATGTTTTTGTTTGAAATTAGACTAGTCTCAGTCCAAAGAGGACTAAGTCATAAGATGATCCCAAGGAAGAGGAAAGAAGAACCATAAGAGATTTTATGGGAAATTGAAAAAGCATGACCATAAGTTAACAGACTAGTGGACGAATTAAAGAAAATGAGGACTGAATTCAAGGACCATGGATGTGGCCATGAGAATAGAGAGGAGCTCAGGTATCTGAGAAATATGATCACTGGGTATTAACAAAAATTCCTTTTAATGGATAGGATTCAAGAGGTACTGAATCAGACAAAAGAAAGTGAATTCATGAATATACAATTAAGGTCTAATAGGTCTTTTCTTGATGCAGTTCAGTTGGGAAAGGACTTAGATACATACAGACTCTATTGACTGTAATGGGTAGGGAGGTGGAGATGGAGCCATTTCAGTAGTTATTCAGTTTGAGCAGTGGTTCCCAGCCTTACTCAACCCACTCCTTTCAAAAAATGACGATGGTTAATGTCCCTTCTTAGAAATTCAAATATATTTACTTCAAGAATGCCTTCTGTTGGAAACTCTTATATAATTCCCCTAAAATATCTAGCTAATGGTAGAATTCAATTATTTTTTAAACAGTTGAATACTTTTATAGTATTACATAATTCCTCTTGTAACAAAATTTAAGAATATGGGAATAGAAACACCTATGGCTACTGAGTTGTAAGTCTAATGTTGCATTTAGATCAGTGGATGGAAAAGTAATGCGTAAGTGTTCTGTAAGCAATTGATGCTTCTATACTGTTTTTGTATTCTTAAATCAAGCACACTGAAATTTTCTGGGTGTCCCATGCTCACCATCTGTTGTTTACCATCCCCCTGAATTTAAGAAAATACCCACTGCGTGGGCAGTGCCTCTTAAGTTAGGAACCACTGAGTTGGAAGAAAGGACTAAAACACAGAATTTCTTGACATAGTAGGCAGGGAGATGCAATTGATCAACAGCCACAGAGCATGAAGTGTGATGAAGAGCATACACCAAGGGTGATACAAGCAGAGGAATCAAGTGAAACTGTAGAAAGATTGATATATACTGTAAGAAATAGAACAATCAAGGAAGTCTATGGCCTAGTTAATGAAAGATAAAGAAAACTATAGACTACAAGAAAGTGCTTGTCCACTAAAAGAAATTTAGGAAAGTCAGGAAACACAGAGGTTGACAATTCAACACTGAAGGACCTAGCTGAAAGGAAGGTGGCACCAAAATTAGAAAGATTAGTAAAGCAGGAGGTTCTTGTGTGTAAATCATTGATTGTTTTGGCTTTAAAAAGGATCATGCACCAGATAATGGAGATTGGGAAAAGAAGATAGGGGAAAGAAGGAAATGCTTATTGATAGATTATGGAAGACAATAGGATTGCCAGATGCAAATTCAGTGAAAAAGAAGGATTGGAGATTGTTATTATAATCAAGATGCAAGGAGGCAACCAATTAAGGTTTTATTTTACTTGGAGTCGTGTAGCCATGATATACTTAGGAAAGCTAGCCAGGATGTAGTTATGAAAGATAAGAAACTTAAAGACAAGATGGAATTCAATGGGATATTCATCAGATGTGATGAACTAGAGGATAAGAGGGAGAGAAGCAAAGAATACTGTTAGAAGGCAAAAACTAGAGACCAAATGAGGGACAAGGATGGAGCAACCTTACCTGCACCACAGAGTGGGCATAAATTGTAATGGATTTATAGTTAGTGGCAAAGAGCTGAACTTTAAGGATCATATGAGGGAAAGTGCACCTGATATTTTTGGAGTTGTGGTAACTAAGCTTACCAAATTGATAAGATCTCACCTCTTCTGCCCAGAAGAGAAGGCAAAAGAGGGAGAGGATTACCTTCTTTATAAAAGATAGCCTAAGTTTCAAGAAACAGTGAAAGATGGACCATTCAGACAGTACATGATGGGAAGAGTGACTGTAGGAAATGCATAGTGATGTTGATAGTGTATAATCCTGCAAAGAATTGCAGCAGTCCAGTACAAATATACAGTGATAACAATGAGGGAACAATCAGGAAGTTACAGTAAGCAGTGAACTACTCTCTTTTTAGAGGGTGTGAAAAGCTGATAATGAGGGAATTTGGATCTCCATGGTGGCAGAAAATCTGGGAAACAAGTTTTTAAAGTGTATACTGGAAAATGTCCAATACCAACATGTCATTTAGCATACTAGAATGAGAAGGACTGATACACCTCATTGCTAGATCTTTTTACATGCACACTAACATGGGTAATGAGAAAATTATTTATGATGCATCATTTGGAGGAATTGATCTTGTAATGCTCAAGTTTGGCTAAGTGGTAGATGAGGGCATTAAAACAGTGGAGGTAAGACGAGACATAAAGAGGAGATATAATCATGGAAACTACACAAACCTCAATAATTTCTATGGCAATGTAGATTGGGAAATGGAGTTCAGTAGCCAGGGACCAGGGCTCTGTGGTGAGAGGTTCTGTACAATTTACAATGAAGGAGTGAAGAAATTAGTACCTCAAGCCTCAAATATGGAAGGAACAGTAAGAAAAAGGAAAGAATGGTTTAATGAAAGTTGTCAAAAAGCTGTGCATTAGCAGCATAGAATGAGTATAGCAGGATAGGAAAAACAAGGAAACTTTAAAAAGAATATTGTTGACAAGGCATGTGAAAATCCAAGACTCCCATAAAATCATTAGGAGTCAATTGGCAGTTAAAGATCTAAGGAACTTAGAATGAAAAATTGTTGAGGATAATGTAAAGATAAGTGAGGAACTGAATCACATGTTCAAAAGTGTTTTCACAGTGGGAAAACACTATTTCCCTAACACCAGGGAGATGGAATGGGGGAGAAGGTTTAGGAAATTATTAAGGTATATTTTAAGGTATATTTTCCAAAAGAAGGAACAGAGAAGGGGGCCAGGTGAGGATATTCCCTCAAAGGCCCAGTCCTCTGTTCTTAACGCTACCTCGCTAACGCGGGAAATGGCGAATAGTTTAAAAGAAAAGAAAAGAAAAGATATCTATAGAATACTAAAAGGATTTGACTTGTACAAACTTCATGGTTCTGATGCAATTTCACCATGTGCTGAAAATGTGTGCTGGTATGCTAGATAAACCACTTGAATTACTGTTCAAGATGTCTCTAGAGAAAGGCATAGCACCAAGGGAATGGAAAAAGGGCAAACTTCATATCTGTGAATAAGAAGGGAGATCAGGAACAGGTGCTGAACTACAGGCTAGTCTCACTAACAAGTGGGATGTGTAAGGTTCTGGAAACAATTAATAAAAAGCAAGTGGATTACTTCTCACAGAGGAGAAATTAGAAACAGGATGGTTTTAGGGGAAGGAGCTTTTATGTAACAAATCTTCTAGTTATACGAGAGAGTGAAGTCAGTTCAAGGCAAAAGGGAAGGCTAAGTAGACTGTTTATATCTAGACTGTTAGAGGGCATTGGACCCTGTCCCACATGGGAGGCTGAATAAGAAGCTGGATCTTTAGGAAGGAATGAGGGGGGGGGGGACTCCTGGTGGGAAGGAACAAAGGGTACATGTTAAAGAAACCCTTTCTGAATGGGTTGAGGTGACTGCTAGTGCCATAGCGTTCAGTTCTGAGACCATTACTCCTCTTGATCTATAATGATGACTTTTTTGAAGGTATGGTATATGTTTACAGAGGATGCAGAGGTCATGAGGGGAAGTGGAAAGTGAGGAGAATTACATCAGCTTACAAGGGAACCTTGACAAACTCCAAAGTTGGTCTGTTACATGGTTGATGAAGTTTAATCCGAGTAAAGGTAAAATAATGGGGATGGGTAGCTGTGAAAGAAGGCCTTGATATGATTATCATCCAGCAGAAAATAAGCCACAGGAAACTGTGTGTGACAAGAGACTTTGGGGTCAACATTGTCTCTAACCTGTTGCTAGAGTTTTGCTGTAGGGGAATAGTTAAGGAGACTAACTGTCTGCTCGCAAATATTAGAATTGGGTTCAAGTTCATGGTTAAGGAAATATTCAGGAAGGTGTTCATATCCTACATAAGGGCAAAATTAGCATAAGGTTTTCAGGTTTGGTCATGTCATCTAAAGAAGCACAAAAACCTCATAAAAAACAAAGCAGAGCAACAAAGATGGTAGTGGAATAAAGAAAGTTGAGTCATAGGGAAAGGCTAGAGTCTTTAAATTTGCTCATCTTGGGAGAGAAAAGAGTAAGGTGTGACTTGATCAAAACCTATAAGTATTTTAAACTGATAATATAGATGGTGAACAGTTCTCTGAAAGATAAAGAGATAGATTAACCAGAGGGCATAGCATGAAATTAAGTAAAAAACTTCGTAAGAAAGAGGAGAAGAAGTACCTATATATTTTTACAGTAGTGAATAATTGGAGTAAAATGAAAGGACATGGTAAAGCATACAGCATACAGAAATTAGAAAGGTGTATGATACAGGGGTCCCACAAGTTTGAAACTCCCTCTTCTCAGAGTACAAACAGGTAATTACAAATTGGGAATTACTCACACAAAGACACACCTTATGAAAAGAAAAGTGATAATCCTAAATCATTTCATGCATTTAGCAGCTGCTAATTACCAGTTATAAGACAAATGATTAGACTGAAGGATTCAGAAGGTAAAGTTAGAGAAGGTGAGGAAATAAACAGTGAGCTGATTGCAAAGCTCTAGTTTTTATTTGCCTTGAAGAACATCCATGAAATGCACTTGGATGTGATGAAATATCACTATATGCACCCTTTAGTGGGCAGGTATCCTGCAAGGGATACTCAAATCTAAATGGTGAAAACTCAGGCTCTTGCCTGGTAAAGGGTTGAGGAATGTTTGGAAAATCTTGACAGGCCACTTGAAATACCAGAATAGTTTCTGTCAGAACAAGTTTAGGTATCTGTATTATTGTTGAAATTAAAATTGAAATGTGTTTTTAGAACTATAAGAGAAAGTATAAACATTTGGGGCTGAAATCATTTAACACATTGCCTTCAGCTTTTTGAAATATTGAGACCTTTACCCGTCATAAGATATGTCCATCTGTTATAGACTCAAGATATTAATGAGAACACAGACATATGGATATTTAGAGTATTGTTAAAAAAAAAAAAAAAATCCCAAACCAGACAGGATATGGTGGACATGTGTGCTTGTGGGCCAAGGCCTCCAACAGCTTGATTGAGCAAAGGAACAATATTGCAACTAGGTTGGAGGCTGAGCTCTGAGGACATAAGAGCCTCTGAAACCATGGTGAGATAAGATTAGGTAAGCCAATTGCTAGAACAACACATTAGGTATATTGTTAAGTCTGAAATTGTTTATTGGTCGATATTAAAGTTGCACTGAAAAATGTAATATAGGAAATGTTTAGTGAACTATTTACAGCATATGTTAGATGTACATTACAATCTTTATCACAGCTTTGTTCATCTCAAAGGAATACATAGATCTTTTAGAGAAGGAAACTGAATAGCACTGAGAGATTATATGCAATGAATATGCCAAAAGTGGATGAGAAAAACAAGAGGG
>JAUUDY010356022.1:0-11501 GCA_032361765.1 Panulirus inflatus
GAGGATATTCCCTCAAAGGCCCAGTCCTCTGTTCTTAACGCTACCTCGCTAATGTGGGAAATGGCGAATAATATGAAATGAATGAAAAAAAATATATATTGTGTATGTATATGTATGTATAAGTTGAAATGTATAGATATGTATATGCCTGTGTGTGCGTTTATGTAGATACATGTGTATGTGGGTGGGGTGGGCCATTCTTTCATCTGTTTTCTTGCGCTGCCTCACTAACGTGGGAGATGGCAGTTAAGTATAATAAATGAATAAATAAAATGTATTGTTTCAGATGTATTAGAGTGTTCACTTTTGTCCCCTTTTGAAATTTCAGTGTGAATCTCCTGTGCAGTGATAGAATTATCGATCAGGTTTATGAAACAAGAAAAATGATGGCATTATGTGTAGCCCAGCAATTTTTTGGATGCTTTCTTTCACGTCAAGCATGGGCTGATGCCTGGCTTACTACTGGAATTGCAAACTACCTTATGAGTCTTTATGTCAAGAAGCATTTTGGTTTTAATGAATACAAGGATTGGATACATAGTGTAAGTACTTTTACATGGTTTTGAACATTTTTAATGTTGAAAGTAGATAATAAAAAGGCACACAAATTTGCAATTTTACTTTTCATTATAATTTCCATGGAGTTCAGAGCACTTAATCTATTTGATCTTCAAGCTTGTGATATCAGTCATATGCAATCATCCAGTTGCTGGTCATACCAGGTTTGAAGTAGCATGTATAAACTCATCATCATCCTCAAAGTGGCATTCATGCCAGTGGGATATCAAGTTTTTGAAATAGATAATTATCACTTGGGACCATGTCTGGTCTCTAATAGGATGGTTGAAATACTGAAAACCTTAGGCATGAATAGCAGCTTGTGCAATACTTGTGCAATATTTTTATGTATTAGGAGCAATCCTTTGGTAATTTCCCAGCTTTTTATCCTTGATGGCTTAGGTAAGTTTAGGATGAAGCCAAAAGAATAGTGACATGATCTTTGTTGTATGCAGTATATATTCAGTCAGCATAATTGCTTTAATATCTAGAATATTGAAACTGTGATCTCACTGGTTAAGGGTTACATTCAGACATTCATGGGAATTGATTCATTGAATGAACTCACAACTTGGACCTAGATTACATCTGATGGATACAGATCTCATCGCTTCCAAGCAGATGGGAAAGAAAGTCAGTAGGATTTATACAGTTCAAGTAACTCACGACTTGAAATAACCCTTTTTTGTTGATCTTTAGTGCTGAGATATCTGTTGATCCAGCTTACCAAAACCTTAGATATGCCCAAATACACATAAATAACAATCATAATACTGCCATGTAACATTTTAAGTACAGCGCTAATTTTATTGATTTTAATGCATGTATCTGCTGTGATTAAGTTTTTGACATGAGCTATAGTTTCCCTGTCAATGGCATTTTAAGGCTGTCATAACCAGGGTTTACCATAAAAACTCCCCTTGATACACTAAAATTTTATTTGGCCCTGTTGATCACTGTGGCATATGAAGGGACATAGTTGCAGTCCACGACCAGGATGCATTTATGATCAAGTTTCTGAATATACGTCATTATCTCAGATGCCAAACTTCAAGTCTTTATTCAGAAACACAAAAATCCCACATTTGTGAAAGGAACCCCAGATGTTATCCACAGGTCCATCTTCATGATACCTAAAAACAGAACCTTGCCATCTAATTTTATATTAAACTTTTTGATAGCCCCTCATACAGTGTAAGTGCGTGTGTGGTATAAACTACTTTATTTCCTAGCATTAAATGTAGATCTCCCTTTTTTCTTTCCTAACAAATGTCATATCAATATGAAATTTATTTTATTTATTGTTTCCTCAAAATTCTCATGCATGAAAGTTTTGGAAGCTTCAGTAGATAGAGAATCTTTTAATGAACATTGTATGTAAAAAGTGTTATTTAATCCATAATATTTTGTAGATCATTTGTAAAGAATCTCTATTAGCAGTGTAGACTATGTAAATCATCAGTATAAGACTTGAAAATTAGTGTACATATTGTTTATTTATTTCAGGAATTACAAGAGATCATAGAATATGAAGAACGATTTGGTGGTATAGTGTTAGATCCAAGTTCTTCTCCACATGAGCCTCAGAATGGACCTAATGTGCCATTGAATTCAAGCAGTAGCACCAACAAAGATACATTCTACTTTTCAGTCAAGAATCCACATGCATGTTCCCCCCACTATATCAGTGTTTATTATAAAAAAGCTCATCTAATTATACGCATGTTGGAGTTCCGCATAGGTCAAGAGTTGATGATGCAGGTAAGGTGTTCAGGGAACAATTGCTAACAAATGTTATATAAATCACACTCTGCTTAGATTCTTTTCTTGAAGAATGATGATTATTTTGATTTATTACCATGAAATTTGATCACAACATACTTCTGTTTCTTGTATCAAAAGAATCAGTTTGTCCAGACAGATGCATATCTGTATTATTCTGTCTCACCACTTATCAACATAAATGTTGAAGGACCTTGCTAATAAGAATTTTATTTTATAAACCTCTGCAGATCATGGAGACACATGCTTAGGAATCACAGACATAATGAAATGAACTCACAATCCCAAACAATAATATTTTTTCTCAAACTACCCGCTAAGTACTTACCAATCACAAACATAGTTGAACACACATGCTAGTTTTTGGCTTTGCTCACCAACAATTAACCCTTTGCCGGGCATGCACATCAGTAAAAGACCATGTAAATCATTAGACTCATCTGTTCCCTAATGTAAGGTATCCATAGAGTATTAGACTTGCAAATGACAAGTGTGAAGCCCTATTGCATCATTCTTTTTTCTTTTTAAGAATGATGAAGGGTGATTTACATTGATTCTTTATGTATCATTATTTATGTTTATTTTCATATTGTAGATTCTATTGTATCATTATTGCTGTAACAGGAAAAGCTGTTTTGAGACAATTCTTTGTCAGCTGATTATTGTTCATACTTGGTTAACCTGTGGTTACTTAATGGAAAAGAGACCTGGCCTGTTATGTAACATCTATAACTTCATTATTACCTTGGAACATGTACTAACAGTATGCCAAAGATATAGGAGTCTCAGAGTCAAATATGAATTATTTAATGACAGTTGAGGAAATGTAGATAGTGGAGAAATTTGATATGATAATGCAAATAGTCTAATACATTTTTAAAGAGTACAAAAATATATGATTCATTGTAAAGGGTTCTAAGTTTTCTGTATCTTTTAAAAAAGAGTTAAACATATAATATTTTGTGATTATCTTTAGGTTTTTAGATATTTTCATGGTAAAAAGTGCTGAATAATCATTAGGTTCTAGCCATTTTCTGATTCTACAAAATCAGTCAAATCATTACCATCCACATCTCAGACCAGTCTGTCTATTATGAAGAATATGTTGAAAATCAGCATAATTTTTTTTTCAACAGTATCTTCTTTACTTGCTCTGAATATTTAACTTCATATTTATACTATATTTGCACACTTCATTCTGTTAAGATTGTTTATGGATCCAATCTCATCCTTTTTTTCTTCTTTTTCACTGAGGGGGCTTTTCTGAAGCTCCATTGACAATACAGCACTGCTTAAATCTGCATGATGTTGTCAGATTCTTCACATCAAAATTTTTTCATTTCTCAGTCTGATAATGTTTCTGCTCTTGTCATGAATATTGATGTGTTCTTATATATTCCTCAAGGTTATGATTTTTGAGGTAACTCTCTTCTTTCAACCATTTGTATTATTTCATGCCAAGTGGCACTTTTTTTTTGGCTTTCATAATTGATCACCATTTCCCAAGTTAGCGATGTAGTGCCATGAATAGACGAAGAAAGGCTACATCTGTTCACATCCATTATCTAGCTTTTGTGTATGATGCACCAAAACCACAACCAGGCCCAGACCTTTCCATAGTTTACCTCAGATGTTTCGCATGCCCTGGTTTAATTCACTGACAGCATGTGGAACCCAGTATATCATATTATTCCAATCCACTCTACTCCTTGCATGACTTTCACTGTCCTGCATATTCAGGCCCTGATCACTCAAAATCTTTTTCACTTCATCCTTCCATCTCCAATTTGGTCTCCCCATTCTTCTTGTTCCCGCCACTTGTGACACATATATCCTCTTTGTTAACCTTTCTTCACTCATTCTCTCCATATGTGCAAACCATTTTAGCACACCCTCATCAGCCTCTCAACCATAGTTTTTATTAACACACTTCTCTCTTACCTTTTCATTACTTACTCGATTAAACCACTTCACATGTCCTCAAACATTTCATTTCCAACACACTCACTCTGCTCTGCACAGTCTTACCTGCAGCCCATGCCTTGCATCCGTATGATAACATTAGGACTACTATACCTTCAGACATACCCATTTTTGCCTTCCCATATGATGATATCTCTCTCCACACATTCTTTAGTGCTCTCAGAACCTTTATCCCCTCATCCACCCAGGAACTTACTTCTGCTTCCATGGTTCCATTTGCTGCCATGTTCACTCCCATGTATCTAGAATACTTCACATTCTCCAATTTTTTTCCCCATTTAATCTCTCACCCCAACTGAAATGCCCATCAGGTTTGTTAAAACTCACAAACACTGACATGTGCTGCATCTCTGCTAAACCTACAAACAGTGACATGTGCCACAACTCTGCTAAGCCTAGTAATATTTTTATTCACACTTACTCTCAGCTTCAACAGTAAATGGCATTTATGTCACTTAAATAACAACCAAAATATTCTGCAGAATATTTCAGGAAATATTTCAAGAAGTTTTCTTAATATCTAACTGTTGAAGATGTAGAGGTGTTGAGCATAAGAAATGTCTGGCATAGATGGCAAGGAACACTGTAATGAATACAAGAAAAGATGCACATTATTGAGAGAAACATATTTTTCTAGGTCTTCAACAAACATCTATCACTGGCACTGATTGCTGTTGCCAATAAAGGTCATCCAGCAGGCTGGAGTCACATGCTAGTTTCTACTGCTACTTTTACTAAGGTATGTATCAGGTTGCACCCAAATGATTTTTTTATTCATTTTGGAATAGTAAGGGTTTTGAATGATGAGTAATCATTATCACAAATGGTTTGACTAATGTGTATGTTTGCAGTTTTTAAATACGTGAGGTTCTAACCTTGATGTTTGAAGCGAGAAACCTGAATTTTCTGGCCATCTATGTATCTATATCTCTGACAACATCAAAGAGGTGGCCATGGTAATAGAGTCTCCATAACTAGTGATCTCCACTGCCGCTTCTTAGCCTTTATGCCTCACCCTTAAGAGGCCACTGGCAGAGGGTAGCACTAGCATAGTGTTTGCTGAGGCTTCTGCCTAATGTTCCTACTGACTGCTTTTATCTAATGTTCTTTCTAACTACTTCTAGCTATCATTTCTACCTAATGCGCCTCCTTAAATGTTCCTACCTACTGCTTCTATCTACTGCTTCTACCATTTTGCCAAAAGGGCAGGGCTAGGACAAAGTGCTCACCACAGGAAAATTTAGTTTTGAAGAATGAGCTGTGTGAGTTAAGTGTAGTCATGTGTTATGTATGAGAGGGAGAGATTGTATGTTTGTGGACAGAATGCCAGTAGTCCACATGTAAGTGAGACAGAAAGAAAAGACAGCTACCTGGGTCAGAGGAGTGTAACTTGGCAGCCACTGAAGAGCTGGCTTACTAAGCAAATGTCACTACCCAGTTGGGTAGTACTGGTGATATACCTACCTGGTCATTAGCTGCATACAAACCATTACCTACAATTTTCTGGCTTAGAGTAAATCAAAGTTGAAGGGTAAGGGGGTAGAATAGTTTGAAAGTGTTTTTGGAGTAAAGCTTTTGGTTAATAAGAGGACAGCAGTGAAGGAATGGGAAGCACTTCAGGTGAAGACTGAGGTTTAGGGCTGGGTTAAAGAAGGCATGATGTAGCATTCAATGTTGATAAAGTTTTAATGCTAAGGATGAGATCATAATGCTAAGGGATCTGAGGGCAGGGGTTGAAGATGTAGCTATTGAGGGTATAACCAAGAGGTATGGGGTCCTTGATGTGAATGAGAATGGGAAGAAGCCTTAAAGTTCTGAAAGAGGAGTGATAGTCAAGAATACATGGTTGAAGATATACAAGTGTCTATTGTAAGCTGATTTAAATTGATTATATAACCCCAGGACCCTATTAATGGGGCCTTTGTAACTTCAAGGTTGTTCTTCAAGCAGAGTGTTCTACAAGCAGTGGTGGGGAACTCTTTGAATTTTTTTTTGGAGAGAAGTTCCTGTACAATTGTATTCCCTTTTGCCCATTGACAGTGATTCAGTTTTAACAAAAGTGACCTACTTGTGAAACTTCATGCATGTGGTTTACAAACATTAATGGGGTATGTGTTAATCATCAGTTGTGCAAAGAAGAGGTTGATGGATATGAACATATTGAGAGGGATGGCACATGCAGTGTTTGATTGTTTCTTAGTGAAGGTGAGAGAAAAAATTGATGGTGGTTTTAGGTAAATAGGATTTGAAGGAAGTGGTGAAAGAAAGCAAGCTTTGAAAAATAGCCTGTAAGTGGTGATACACGGAATTATTAAGTACAGACAGGTATAAGGTGAGAATAAAGAAAAATAGGGGAGGAGAGGAAAGGAAGGTGTTTTAGGAAGCATTGCTTAAGTGCGTTGCAGTTTTGGGTAGTGCAGGGTAAGAAGTGGATGACTAAGTAAGTTACACTGTAAGTGGAGGTATATGGATGATGTCTGAAGTGGAGTACAAGTGGGGTAGAAGCAGAAAGTAGTAGAAGATCAAGAGGAAGAATGAGACCTAAAAAGAAGAGGACAAATAAGAGATGAGGTGAGAGAATAATGATGAACAAGACAAAATGAGATGAACTTTGAATGGAGAACCAGACGAATGAGGTTAACAGTGGGGAGAGTAGATAAGGAAGTGGTGACACACAAAGGTTATATGAAAATGAGAGGGAGTGAGGGTTTTGGAGGACCACCAAATTTGGAAGCCCATGTAGCGTACATAATCACCACCTTTAGACGTCATTCTCTTATCTCTCATATCTTCATATTTTCTGTGTCAGAAACATTGCCACACTAAACACGTGATCCAAAGTCTCAGCTCGTCTCAGATGTCCGTGTCAATAATCTCTCATTGGAGGAGATTGTTCTTAAAAGGCTGTAAAACTCTGCCAACACCTTTTCCCACCATTACTACATTCCCTTGTGTGTTACTTGGAGGTCAACAAGGAACTTTTTCCTAATTCACTCCCTACCACTGTAATTATGCAATGAGTCCCACCAACCTCCATTTGGCTGTGATCATTTCCTTTGCTTACTGGTTAACTTTTGATCATAAGATATGCTTTGAACCCACTATTTCTTCTTGTCCCTTCTATCCTTTCTACTGTATTATACATTGTGAAGTCTTATTTGTGATTTTTGCAGGAGTGAATGGTTTGGATGTGTTAACTGTATCTTGTTTTGAGCTCTTAGATTAGATTTTGTTAGCACCAGGCAGAAGTTAACAGAAGGGAATCTTATCCTTAGGGGGAAATGGTAGAATATTTATTTTCAGGAATCTACCCGTTACTTTTAAAGCAAGTGAGGCCTTTCATTTCCCCTGCTCATTCACCTCCTCTTTAGAAAGAAAGAGCATTTCATGAATTCAAAGCCAGTTATTTCAGATGTACTGTATTGATGATCTGTATGTTAAGTTTGATTTTAAACTCAAGTTCAGATTATACATTTTTGATTATTAATGAAGAGCCTGTGCAAGTCATGATGATCATGATTTTACCAGTTTAATGGTAAACTTACTTTTGAAAGCTAAAGGACATGATTTTTTTTCTAAAAGCATCTTACTCTGTGGCAGGCAATATTCACAGTGACAGGGAAGGACATCACAGTATTCTGTGATCAGTGGGTACGCCAGGGTGGACATGCAAAGTTCAACATGAAGTTCCTGTTTAATCGCAAGAGGTAGGAGCAGTGAAGCTTTATTAAATATACATTGTAGCTTGTTTTAGAACTTCTGCTTTAAATCTATGAACAACATACTGTGATTTGTTTTGTTTTGACTGTCTTGGGTTTCTTGATTTATAGAATGGTGATGATATAAACACGAGGGAACTGAGATTCTAAGAAATGAAATATTTGAAGATAAAAGAACATGGCTACATTGATATGATTAGTTTGCCACATTTGGTACTGTAATTCCAAATCACCATTTCATAATAGTGCCATCAATGATGTTGAACTCTAATGTTTTTCTGAAGTACAGACAAATGTTTATTATTTGCATAGAAACAATATGCACTCATTAATTGCTTTATATGTTGATAGATAGCCTTTAAAGATGCTTCTTATATGTTTTGTGGTTACAGTCAGCAGCCACCTAGCTAAAACTTGAGCCTCTAAGACCATTTTTCCAGTGCATTTTTCGTATCTTGATGTCTTCAAGACATCACAGGCAGGTGATGCAAGTTTGGTTTAGGATTACCAGGTATATGATTCAACAGTAAATGAGAATCTTGTCTGATGGTTGGATGGTTGCTTGGCACTACCATACCTCAGCATTGTTATATCATCACAATAGGTGGATTGCTGTATGGTCATTGTGTCCCCATAGGCTTTATGATGGCTAGCTGGGGTAACCTCATGGATGCACCTTATTGTAGGGAGTAAAATGATGTCTTAACCCTCCATCAAGCAAATGCTATCTTTCAGATGCTTATGGGGTTCTGCCTACAGTAGAGAAATGGTTTTTCACCCTTCAAGACCTAGGTTCTGTACTTCATAGTGATCTACATTTATGTTTTGCTAGGAACATCGTGGAGATGACTATTGAGCAGGGATACATTGGTGAACTTGGAATTCGTCGCTATGTTGGGCCATTGGTGGTGTGGATACAAGAGTTGGATGGCACATTTAAACATACTTTGCAAATTGAACATCAGGTACTCAAAAAAAAGTTTATTTCCATTCATAATTTAATGTTATCCTGAGTAAGATATCATTTCTCTTGCAGACACAAAATGCTGAATGATTTTTTGAGGGAAAATATTTTTCTGATATCTTTGTTTCAGAATTACAAACATTCTTTGACCTGGTAAATGCTATATGCTGTCACCATTTGAAGTAGATTAGAATGTTATAAGACTGCATGAACCATTTTCAAAAGATAAAGATCTGTTATGGTAAAATACCCTCCAGATGCATTGTATTTTAACCATTTATTGATAACTAAGATGTATCATGCCAACAAATTCTGTGTATGTTTTTTATCAGCTTGTATTTTATATGCACGCAGATCTATGTGGAATTATGTGATTTATTTTATTTCAGGTGGTGAGCCAGAAAATGTGGCCTCTGTTTAACTAGATAATATGATAAATCCACTCCTGAATTACAATGCTTGATATAAATGTTATTTGTTTAATGAAGGCTGAAGTGAGTCTTGTAGTGGAAGAGGGAGCTCTGCTGTTGGGTGCATTAATACCTTTATGCACCAACTTACTGATAACATTATCCCCTCCCATGCACAGGGTTAGTGACAACCTGCAGGCACATAATAACTGTGCTGTACATCTTTCACTGGATACATTTTTCAGTTGAACCAGAGCATGTGAAGCAGCTGGAGTAAACCATGGAAAGGGCTGTGGAGCTTTGTTGTTGATAGGGAGCTATGGTGCTTGTGCACTGCAATCTAAAGCAAGTGTATGTGAAATACTTGGAGAAACAGGTCCTGTATGTGGTGTTCATGGATCTCGAGAGAGTGTATGATAAAGTTGACAAAGATGTTCTGTGGAAGGTTCTGCAAATATATGGTGTGGAAGGCAAGCTGTCAGAAGTAGTGATGTTATAATAAAGAAAGTAAGGCATGTGTGCAAGTAGGAAGAGGAGGGTGAGAGGTTCCAAATGAGGGTGTGTCTGTATCAGGGGTGCATTATGTCACTACAGCTGCTTAATTTGTTTATGGATGGGGTAAGGAAGGTGAGTGCAAGAATTTTCGAAAGAGGAGCTGGTAGGTCCGTTAGGAGTTGGGAGGCCTGGAAGGTGAGTCAGTTGTTTGCTGATGACATGGTGCTGGTAGCAGATTCAAGCAAAAAAAAAAAAAAAAATGCAGAAACTGGCATTTTAGTTTGGGAGTGTGAGAAAGGAGAAAGGTGAGAGTAAATGAGAATAAGAACATGATTATTAGGTTTAGCAATGAAGAGAGATGGAACATTTAGAAAGTGAATTTGAACTGAAAAAGCATGGTGGAACTGGAGTGCTTTTAGGTACCTAGGAGTGGATATGGAAATGAATGAAACCATGGAAGCCAATGTGAGCCATAGGACGGGTGTGGGGATAAAAGATCCTAAGCGCATGAAGAAACATATGGAAAAAGAGGGCAAAGAAGGGTATGTTTGAAGGAATAGCAGTCCCATTGGTGCTGTAAGGATGTGAGGTGTGGTTCTTAGGCAAAATGTAAAAAAGAGGGTGGATGTGTTAGAACTGAAATACTTCATGACAATTTGTGGGGTACAGAAGGTTGATCGAATAAGAAATGATAGAATATGATAGGGGAATAGTATCAAGAGATATCTGAGAGAGAGAGATGAAGAGGGTGTGCTGAAATGGTCCGGGAATAAGGACAGGATGGGGGGAGGAGAGGATGATTAAAAGGGTATCCAAGTTAGAAAGGGGGGGAAACCAAGGAGGAGAAGGAGGATGAAGGGTGGATTGAAAGATCCCCTGAAGGTTTGAGGCCTGAATATGCTGGAGGGTGTGAGATGTGCAAGGGATGGAGCAAATTGGAGCAATGTGGTATACAAGGAATGAAGTGTTATTGATGGGCCGAACCTGAGCATCTGAAGCAGTTGAGGGAAATAAGGAAAGGTCTTTGGGGGTCTAGCTGTGGACAGAAGACTCTGGTTTCAGTGCATTACATATAAATGTGAGCAAAAGAGGCCATTTCTTCATCCGCTCAAGACATACAAAGCACTTATTTTCCCTACCTGTCAAGAAAATATAGTAACACATTTCTAACAATACAAAGATTACTGTTTAAGGTAATGTTTGCACATAAAAACCAAAGTGAAAAAAAAAAGTTTCTAAACCAACACAGTAATGGATCCTTAACTACCATTCAGTTACACTGTTCCTGACATCAAATCCACACATACAATGTCAGCATGAGACTCTCTGTGTCCTCAACAAGGTCATCTGTAACATGTAGTATTTCTTCATCAGGAATCCATTATGGCTAGATTGTAAAGAATTGTGCAACCCATGATGACTCTTTTAGATGTTTCTAATTTTGATAAAAAATAAGTTGACCAACACATGCAAAGTGTCTCTTGAGGACTCCAAAAGCTTGCTCAATAAGATTTCTTATTCTTGTATGCATGTTATATCTTCTTGTTTCATCAACTGCTAGATTTAGCGTAGTTGTAAGTAAATACTGTC
>JAUUDY010356133.1:0-11499 GCA_032361765.1 Panulirus inflatus
AAAGAGAGTACTGGAAGTGGGTGCAGATTAGTAAAAGGAGCAACAGGGGTAAAGGAGTGTTAGAGTCATCCTAAGTAGAGTTAGAGGAGAAACAGGAAAAGAGAGTTCCTTTGTCTATGGGAGAGACAGCTGTAGTACCATCAGAAAAGAAAAGTGAAGGAAAGTTAAGAGTGACAGAGGGTGTTAGCAATGCTCTTAGCCAAAGACCAAAAAGACCTATCTCTGGATGATGAGGAGAACTTATCACACCTCTTTGAATAAAGGAAAATTTACCCCCTTGATGACATACTTGCAGTAATTACTGGCAGTGATAAATGCTGAATGTGAGTTGGAGGAAAGAGAGTTTTTCTAAACCTGATATGCCTAATCTCCTACCTGAATGGCCTCAGAACAGGAATGGTTGGATCATGGATTGGAAGAAGAGATAAATGCTTTCATTTCCACAACAAAAATAAACTCTGCTATGAGCTTGGTAGAGATAGAAACATCACCACATAGGAGACAGTAATTTACCCAAGGAAAGTCAGAAAACAATTCTCATAAGTTTTTCTGGTCAGCTTTTTGAGGGGTTGCTGGAGCAGGAGGGGTCGTTGAAATAGATATACTTATGAGAGTGTGGTCAGATGATCCAGTTGGGGCAAGATTGTGTAGTTACAGAGCAAAGGATTAGAGGCAGAAAACAGATCCAAACTGTTAGGAGAGAGTCACATTAGTCAGAAATATGGTTGTAGTGGGAGATGATTTGCTCTAGATCATTAGAATGGAAAGTGTAAGGCTTCAGTCCCCCAACCATCCATATGGAAGGAATTTAACCATTCCATATGGTGAATGTCGAAATCCCATAAGTAAAGGATCTCAGCTTGCAAGTGAGAGGATGCCAGAGTCTCATGGCAGGAGTTTAGAGAGTTGAAGAAGATATGAAATTTGTAGAATTAGGAGAGCAGTAAACAAAACAAAGAGGACAGACCTTGAGTTAGATAACATTAAAGTTTGTGGACTCAGTCCTTGAGGCATGCATCAGGTATGTTGATATTGGAATTAGCACAGACACCACCTCTCACCCAGAATCATGAGTGGAGATTATATTTGGATATGAAAAAGGGACAAGTGTAAACATCATTAGACAACTGGGCCTCAAAAGAGAAGTAAGATATTAGGAGAGTTACTAGACAGATGGTGTTCAACAGAAGGGAAGTTACTAGAGAGACCAAAAATGTTGGTATAGTGAATTTTAAAAGAGGCAAATCTATCAGAGAGGAAAGGTCATGGAAGGGGCTGGTACTAACTCTGTCTGAGCCCTCCCTCTTAGTGATAGTAGAGTCAGGCAGGAAACAGGAGATTCTTAGCACCCCATGATACTGGGGATAAGGGGCCATAGGTTTATTGTATTTGAAGACTGTTGTGCAGATAGGAGATGGGAAGAGAACATATGTGAAGAAAATAAGTGAGGTTTGAGTAGCTATATGGTGCTTGTCAAGAATAGATGGCAGAACTAGCCCGGTAGTCCCGTTTTGATGAGACAAAAAGTAACCAGCAATCCTAACATGGAGGGTTAAGATGGTTTCAGGCACCACTTTAACTCTTCTCATTCAGGACTTTAGTACTACCCTAGGTGGCTGCTGTCAGCAGCCTATTGCCTCATTAATTGTTAGCTTAAGAGTATACAAAGGTAAAAGGCCAAGATTGCATCTTGGTTAGTTGCTTTGGAAGGGTGGACAGAAAATGTCATTCATGCAAAATGTAGATATCTCCTTTGTCTTTTTAAAAGGTTGCCTTTACATCCAGCAGTACATTTCAGGCCACATTATTATATTTTGCAAAAATGAAAAATGACATGAAATATATGGTTGAACTATAAGCCACAACTTTGTTTTTAGTAATATCACATTTAATTCTTAAATGATTACTATTCGATATTTACCATAACTGAATAATTTCATGTTCTCAAGTTTAAGAAAAACTAAATCTATCTCCAGATTCAACACGTGGGAGCAGACGGCATCCTGTTTTTACTGACACTTTTCGTAATGATGACCTTGAACCTGGAGAAATAAGACTAGATCGTCGCACCAAGATTATTGATGATGGAGAAAGTGGACGTCGATTAGTTATCACAGACGACCAATCAGATGAGAACCTGGACCATTCACCTCATTTTTCCAATTATGCCCCAAGGTATAATATTGATGTGTATGTTATTATTTTAATGATAGGCTCTATTTACATTACGTATTTTGCAATTTTTAAGAATTTCTTCAATATACTAATTGAAAAAGTAATTACCTCAACCATATTATTCTTCCTTTTTAATCATAGCATTTTTATTATCTTTATTGGATGTGTCATTTATATTCTTTAACACTTTACTTTGATTCAACTTTCCTTGCTGATATTACAAAGATACACTTTTGTTGACATGTATTATCTTTTCAGGCTCAATATCGTGCAAGAACCAATAGATCGAGACAAAGCTTTGATGCCCATCACAGATGACATAGGTCGTTCTTTCTTTGAGTGCCCCTATTGTCACAAACTTTTTGGGAGTACTTCTGATATGAACAGGCATCTTGATTTTCATGAAGGTTAGTAATTTTTTTCTTAATCATTTATTACTGCAGAAGAGTTTTGACTTTGCATTGGATGGAACCATGGGGGCTGAAGTGAGTCTTGAGGTGGGAAAGGTGGACTGAGATCCTTGGTGCATAGAAGAATGTGTGGAAGAAGAGTTCATTGTACTTTAGGGCAAAGATTGATATGATTGGTGGTTATAGTAGTTCTAACAATGTTGTATGTATTTAAGCCTTGAACCCAAAGAAAAAAAAAAGGTGGATATGTTGGAAATAAAATGTCTGAGGACAGTATGTGGTGTGGAGTGGATTGACCATGTAAGGGGTTACAGTGGTAGAGAAGGGATGGTACGAAGTGAAGTATTGTTGAGAAAGTTAAACACAGTCATGGTGTACTGAAAGATTTGTATATGAGGAGAGAATGGGTAAAAAAAGACTAAGATGATCTACTTGGCAGAAGTGGAAGGAGGAAAGTTAGACCAAGTGGGAGATAGAAGGATGGAGTGAAAGAGACTATGGGGTATTTGAGGTTTGAACATTCATGGTAAGAAACATGCATAGGTCAGAATGAGCTGGATTGTTTTTGATATACAGGGGGCAGTTTGTCATTTGTGGGCTGAACCAGGCCGTGAAACTGTCTAGGTAAGCTTTGGAATAATATGTGTGACTTGGCCGTGGATGATAGGCTTTGTTTTCCAAGCATTATACTTGACTACAAGATATATGATGTTTGTGAATGTGGCCATTGTTCATCTGTTTTTGATGCCAGGGTAAGAGAAGCATTTGCATATAAAAAGAAATTTATTGAATCAAGAATATTGGCTTAACTTATAACTTACATGATGGGAACTTTATAATTATCAGATTACTTAGAAAACTCATCAAGTTAATGAAGAATGGATAAGCACTGAGCTAGAGAAAGTCCTGCTTTAAGCTTTGAATCAGAATAGTACCTTTCCCATTGCTCATTCAAAATTTGGCCTTTCATAAGATTTTGAAAAATTTTCTGTAAAGATTAAAATTTCTCTCCTATCCTCATAGGTTGATTTTTTCTCATTTATGATCAAAATTTTTAAAATTTCTGAGACTTATTCACTTGAGTTTGGATGTATAAAGTGCAGTAATGAATATTAGTATAAGTTCAATTATCATGGCTTTGTAGAAATGCATCTATGAATTTGTTGGGAGCTTAATTCAACCTATTGGTAGCATAGTTGCAATGGATGGAAAAGGAAAATGATTGATGCAGGTAGTTTTGTTTCCCTTTGGTATTTGAATGTCTACCTTTTATTTTTAAAGTAGTCCTAAGCTTTGGCAGATATGGCAGTTGCCCCAAGAGGGTGGAATTGTAGGATGAAGTTGTGCTCCAGAAAATGTGGAAGGAGAATATTTGAAGGGTGAGAGCATTGTTATCAATGTTTGCTAATTCCTCTTATCCACATCTCCCTTGTATGTTGTTTACCTATAGTGTCCTGCCTTATTCAAGGTTTAGACAAATTTCATAGATGCCACAAGAGGGTAAGAAGAGATTGAGGGTGGGACGGATGGTAGCAACCTCTCTAGATTGGTATGCTAATTTTCTTTCTTATTTGTTTTCATTTCCATCTCTTTACTTTTTATATGCCATCAGATTTATTTACTTTGTTGCTTAGATAATTGATTGAGCATGTAATTGCATTAATCTTTCTTCTTTCAGGTGTGTTCTAAGTAAATTTATATGATCACACATTTCAGATTTGAGACCCTACAACTGTGAATATTGTGACTACTCAGCAAGAACCAATAGCCAACTTAAGGTGCACAAGATGCGACATGAAGGTATTGTTTCATTGCCTACTTAGTTTGAAATGTTGTAGGCTTTTAACAACAGATGAATTGCTTTTGCTTTAATTTTTTTCAGTTATTTATGCCCTTCACTTGTGCATTTTTTCTGAAATATATGAAACAAAAATATTCTCTTTTTGATGTGTACATACAGGCAAAGTTACATACAGTATGTTTTGTTGATGAACATTATTATATTAGAAAGCATTATATACTGAAGCTATTGTTACCTTGATATATTGTGGGAATATTAAAAGTATTTTCAGAAAGTTAACAAATGAGAGTTTGGGTGAGAATCAACAAACTTCAGGGAGAATAAGAAAATGTGTTGGATAGGAGGTTAATGCAGGAAACAGCGAGCTAGTGCCAGAAACAGATGAATAAAGGCACATTTGTTTACATCTGTTTTCTTTTGTGTGTAATACACTGAAACCACAGCTCTCTATCCCCAACCAGGCCCACAGACCTCTCCATGGTTATCCCAGCTGCTTTACATGCCCTGGTTCAGTCAATTGACAGCATGTTGACCCCTGTATACCACTTCATTCCAATTCACTCTATGCCATGCATGCCTTTCATCCTCTTGCATGTTCAGTCCTGTTTACTCAAAATTTGTTTCATCCCCACCTTCCATCTTCAGTTTAGTCTTCCACTCCTCCTTGTTCCTTCCACTTCTGACACACACATCCTCTTTGTCAACCTCTCCTCACTCATTTTCTCCATTTCAGCACAACCACTTCTGCTCTCTAAACCACACTCATTTTATTACCAAACCTTTATCGTACCCTTTTATTACTTACTTCATGAAACCACCTCACACCACATACTGTCCATCCTCCTCATTTATAGCCCATGCCTCACATCCATACATCACTGCTGGGACTGCTATATCAAACATACCCAGTTTTATCCTCCCAGATAGTGACTTCTCTTTCTACACATTCTTCAGTGCTCACTGAACCTTTGTCTTGTACAAAATCTTCTTGCAGGCACAGCTTAACTTCCCAGTCTTTTTAGCCTGCTCCCCTTTTGAACCTATTCTTCTACATTGTTGTTATGTATCCTCTTTGAGAAGTAACATATATCACTCTGTTACTTTGATTTTGTTCATATACCTTTTTTTTTATTCCATTACGGGTGTGTCTGAGCTTTTGCATAGAAGTTTTAGCTTAATCATAGCCTGGTATTTGATGAGCAAACTTTAGTAGATTTCAGGGTTTCATGATCAAGTTCCTGATGAGGCACACATTTCTCCTTCAGCCTAGACATGAACAGTTAATGCTTTTTCAAGGAAGTTAAATTCCTGACCCTTCATCACAGTGGCTTTTGTCTAGCATACATGTTTTTATCTAGTATGAGCTGAAGGTCCAGTGACCATAGATCAGCATCATGCCAACACACTGTACACATGCATATCTCCTCCACTTTTTTTTATTAGATGATACATTTGGAATAAAAATCATTCCAACATACCTAATTTCCTTTCCTGCTGTAGTGAGGTAGCATCAAGCATAGATGAACATTGGTGATACATTTATCCTTAATCTTACTGTACTATATAATGTAACAAAACCAATTAACATTATACTGTAAATTTACTATTTTTATATCAAATTATATTTTGAATTTTTCAGGGATAAAGCTGTACAGCTGTGATGTCTGCAACTATAATGGTGTTACCCAGAGTGACTTAAATCGACACAAAAAAACACAAAGTCACATTGCTCGTAGCCAGAATGTCTGTTCCATGTGTGGTCTTGGTTTTTACTCAGCGTCCCAAAAACAGGTAATACACCTTCTCTAGAATGAGAAATTTGTTATTAACCCATTCGCTGCAAGCAGGCCATATATGCCTTAGATTTTATTTTTTTTTTTTTTCAACTGCTTGGGTATACATATTGTTAAAATTTTTGAATTGGCCACCTTTGCCTCAGGGCAAGATATAGAGCCAATAATGCCTGTAGCGGCTTCCCATGCATTGTTACCAGACATTATAGTCAGTGTGTTTTCTATACTGGTCATTGTATTGAGATGTCAAAGTGGCCTGTAAGAGATCTGCACCCTCATGTTATGTATTAATTTGTAAAGCTGAGGCACTTTTGCATGATTCAAGGTTTCCTTTCTCTTCAAATAAAAGCAGGACTATGGCAATGTTCACTAGCCACAGTATTTACAGAAGTCTGCTTAAGTAATCATAGTGGCAAGAACCTACATTTAAGATAAAGATATGTTGAAGCCATTTTAGAAAAACAAAAGTATGCAGTTTTATTTTGTAGAGCAAATTTTAGAGTTGTTTCTTGATATATTTTGACAACTTAATTTTTATAGCTGTGTAACCATTCCGCCATTTGATAAACTTTTAACTTTCCTAAAGAAAGTAGCCATTTTTCCATAAGTAACAGGCCACTTAAGTTTTTGCATTCAGGTGTTGGCTTGACAGTAGCATTCATCAGTCAGGGGCTAAAACAAAAACTTACTGTGTGTAAATATCCTAATACAAGATTCCTTTTAAGTTCATTTAAGGTCATCCATGTGCTTTTTTCTTAGTACAGTAATATACTACTTGCTGTTTGAATTCCTTTGCATCCTTCCCTGATGAGTCATCCATAATTCAGGAAGCTACACAATTACTTCTCCAGTATTATATTGTCAGGTACCAAGAAGAGTAGAACATTGATTGATGGTTGCGATGGTACTTGTATTTCTTCTTAGTTCATTTGTCTTGAATAGAGACTCATATTTCTTAGATGATTTCTTAATGAGTCTGATGGTATGCCAAGGACACCTGTACCTTAAACCACTTTTTAGACATCATCTTAAATGGGGAAAAATAAAGTGTAGTAGTCCATAGTTCCAGCAGATGACTTTCTTAGCAGTTAGTAGTTAACAAACTACTGTACAAAAGCTCAGTATCTGCCAGAGTCCATCAACCATGAGTAATCTGACTTTACCCCCTTGTAGACTTCACATATCAGTTTGGAGTCCTTTTGATCATCAAACATATCTTCTAGTATGTCTAATCTTACCCCATGGTTTACCCCAGACGCTTCACATGCCCTGGTTCAATCCTTTGACAGCACGTCAACCCTGGTATACTACATCGTTCCAATTCACTCTGTTCCTTGCATGCCTTTCACCCTCCTGCATGTTCAGGCCTTGATCACTCAAAATCTTTTTCATTCAATCCTTCCACCTCCAGTTGGTCTCCTGCTTCCCCTTGTTCCCTCCACTTCTGACACATACATCCTCTTTGTCAACCTTTCCTTACTTATTCTCTCCATATGTCCAAACCCTTAGAACACACCTGCTTTCTCAACCACACTTGTTTTTATTACTACACATCTTTCTTACCCTTTCATTACTTTCTTGATCAAATCACCTCAAATGTCCTCAAACATTTCATATCCAACACATCCACTCCTTTGTACAATCCTATCTATAGCCCATGCCTCACAACCATAAGATATTGTTGGAACTACTTTTCCTTCAAACATACCCATTTTAGCTCTCCGAGATAACATTCTTTCCTTCCACACATTCTTCATCGCTCTAAGAACCTTTGCCCCCTCCCCCACCCTATGACTCGCTTCCACTTCCATGGTTCCATTTGCTACCAAGTCTACTCCCAGATATTTAAAACACTTCACTTCCTCCAATTTTTTTCTCCATTCAAACTTACATCCCAGCTAACTTGTCCCTCAACCCTGCTGAACCTAATACCTTGCTTTTATTCACATTTATCTCAACTATCTCCTTTCACACACTTTTCCAAGCTCAGTCACCAACTTCTGCAGTTTCTTACTTCAATAAGCCACCAGTTCTGTATCATCGGCGAATAACAACTGACACTTCCCAGGCCTTCTCATCCCCAATAGACTGCATACTCACCCCATTCTCCAAACATAAAATCTTAAGTTTGCTTAACTTGGCAGCACCTCTGGCCATTTGGTAAACAGTTCTTGGTCTTCACATTCACACTGCTATTTTAGTGTACAACCTGCCACACTGGAATGTTATAATCTGGATATATTTCATTATGGGTCTCTAACACACTCCACAATCACTTTCCTCCGATTGTACAAAATTGGCCTGGCAAGACTGGAGATCCTTTGCATCTGATCAGGGCTGCAAAATTGCAAAGTTGGCATTTTAAGAGGCCAAACAGTTCAAGAATTTAGCTTTTCCATGGTTGATCCATAATCATTTAAAGTTGGCCTTTTCTCAAATAAATTTTTTTTATTTGCCTGTTTAATGCTCCATTTAGCCATTTCTTGAAAAGGTTCTCAGTTAGAAAGAAATAGCAAAATCTGATGCTTTAACTTCATATCTGATAAGACATCTGGTCTCCTGCATGTTAAATGATAAAAGGAGGCTAAAATCTATGGTCAAATCCCTAATGAAACTTATCAAGTTTTGGGTTAGAGTCAGGTCAAAAACTCTAAGGAGCCTGCCGAGTATGCATCGTGATACCTTGTTACTTAAGATACTGATATATTGTCAGAAAGGTTATCCTTCAATGTAACCTGTATAAACTAAAATTAAAAAACAGGACAGCAGTGAAAATATCGGATTCAGTTACATGCATTTGTACTCACATTCACTCTAGGGGTAATGTTGTCAAGACTTTTCCCACTCATATGCTACTAATACTCAACACCCATAAGTATGAGACTAGTGTTCAATCCAAGGTAATTTATGATGCACTGGAATACAGTAAAGTGGTTAGGGGACACGGTTGTGGATAAGGGTCTCTTGTTTCAGCACAGCATACATGACAGATGGAGAAAGTGACTGTGAATGAATGGGGTCATAAGTATGAAAGAAAAATATTTGAGAGAGTTGAAGGGAGCAAGTATGAGCAAATGTCTGTGATAATAAGCAATCGTTTTGGAGGTTAAATAGTGAGAAAAGAGCAAGAGTAAATGGAATAATCAGGGAAGGGGGCAAACAGGGAAGAAGTAAGAAGCAAAGAAGAGGTGAAGACATGGTGGAGTAAGTATTTTGAATGATTGTTGAATGTGCTTGGTGACAGGTGGTAAATATGGGGTATTTGGGTAAGGTAAGTATGCGAAGTAAATCACAAAGATAAGATAAAATGTGGCAAGGCAGTTGAAATGGATGGCACTTCAGATGAAATTCTTAAAAAGAATAAAGGTGACTGTGTTGGTGATTGATTAGTTAGGATATTTGATGTATGTATGGATTATGGTCAGGTGCCTGAGGTTTGGCAAAATACTTGAACAGTAATGTAATGACACTGTATAAAGGCATGGGAAATAGAGATGAATGTTAACATTACAGAGGTATAAGTTTATCACTATACCTGGTAAATAGTATGGGAGAATGGGAATTGAGAAGGTGGTGGCATGTAAAGAGCATCAAATTGGGGAGGAACATTTGTGGTTTCAGGAGTGGTTTTTGTTAAAGAATGTGTAAGAAAAATACTTAGGAGAAACATAAGGGTTTATATATGGCATTCATAAATCTGAAGAAAGAATATCATAGGGCTCATAGAGATACTTTGTGGAAGGTGTTAAAATATATTGTGTGGGAGGAAAGCTATTAGAAACAGTGAGTTTTGATGAAGAAATTAAGGTGTGTGTGTGTGTGTGTGTGTGTGTGTGTGTGTGTGTGTGTGTGTGTGTGTGTGTGTGTGTAAGTAGAAAGAGAAGAGGTGAGTGGTTCCACGGGAAGCTGGGTGTATGATGTTACCATGGCTGTTCAATCTGTTTAGGATAGGGTGGTGAGGGAAGTGAATGTAAGAGTTTTGGGAAGAGTTGTAGTAGGTCTGCAGGGGGTGGGGTTGCTTTAGGGGATAAAAAAGTTACTTGTTTGCTGATGACATGGTGAAAGTGAAGTATTGAAGATACATGGGAGCAGACATGGCACCAAAAGGAACCATGGGAGCTGAAGTGAAGCGAGTGATAGGGCAAAGGTCCTGAGAGCAATAAGGAATGTACGTAAAGAGAGCCACTGTCTGGGAGGGCAAAGATGGATGTGTTTGAGGGTATAGTCATCCTAGTGGTGTTGCACGGATGTAAGGAATTGGATGAACATAAGAATGTGTGGAAGAAGGTAAGTGTGTTCCAAATGACATGTCTGAGAACAATATGTGGTGTGAGGAGAGCTGATTCTATAAGAAATATTAAGGTAAGAGTTATGATGAGTATGGTTGAAAGAGCTGAAGAGGGTATTCTGAAATGGATTGAACATATGGAGAGAATGAATGAGGAGAGGTTGACAAAGATGATATTTGTGTCGGAAGTGAAGGGGACAAAGAGAAGGGGAAGACCAAACCTGAGATGAAATGATAAAGTGGAAAAGGTTCTGAGTGCTCAGAGCCTAAATATGAAGGAAAAAGCATGGCATGTGCACAGGATAGAGTGAATTTGAGCAATGTAGTATACATGGGTTGACTAGCTGTCAACATAATGAACTACGGTATAAGAAGTGGCTGGTGGAAATGGTGGAAAGATCTGTGTAGCCTGGTTGTGGGTTGAGGATTGCAATTTCAGTGCATTAAATATGATAGCTACAGAATGGATGAGTAAATGAGGCCATTTCTTCATCAGTTCCCGGTGCTACCTCGCTGATGTGAGAAACAGTGAACAAGTGCGACAAAAAGAAATATACATAAAAGTGTAAAACTGTATTGAAATATTAATCAATTACACTCCAACAGTATTTTGTAGAACGAATTATAACAGAAACATAAAGCTAATTTGGTTGCTTGTCTATGTGAAAATGAAAGGAAAGTATAGAACTGAATATATTAAAGTTTCATTTCTAAATAAATGAACTACCTTTCATACTCTTTGAAAACCTGTCATATAAAGCTTGCCTAAGAACAATCAATGTATTTACATTAGAATACACTATCTATATATAATCATTCCAGGACCAGTTTCTATCATAAGTGTCCTGGTGTCATCCAACGCTGCGCTCCTTGCAGCAGCAGGGAAGTGTAATTCCTTTGGGGGCAAAAGTCCTTTGACAAGACTGTCCTCCCATTGACACAGCCTTGCTGAAGGTGGCTGAGTCCGGTAACACCCTATCTATATCTATCACTCAAACAATCTATGTATGCATGTATGTAAGTATATATGTA
>JAUUDY010356243.1:0-11499 GCA_032361765.1 Panulirus inflatus
TATGTGAGGACACTTTGACTGATATACGAATGATTACCTTATCACCCGACATCATGACTTCTATAAAACTACTCTACAATTACCTACATAATGCTGCACACAGGGAGAATTAGCATTCATGCAACATTTGTGCTATTACCACACCTCTGCCCCCATCTGGAGATTTCTAAGCAACTCCTATATTCTTATCACTCGTACTTGTTTTATCATTAAACCATAACACTTCTAGCATACTCCATCTACATTCCTACCAATACCGCACTCCTTGTACATTACTATCCTACTGCCACACTATCACACCCATAGTATCATCAAATTCTTTCTATACTTCCACCATCGCCACACCACTTCTCCATTCCCTCTACGGTTAAACTTCCTCCACACTTCTACGTTTCCCTACTCCTACAATATTCCCACACTCCCATCTACGCCACAGTTTTCCCATATCCCCACTGCTACAGTCTCAAGATTTTCATCAATCTTGCCACACTCACCACACTGTTTCATTTCTATTACTATTAAGCTCCATGCATTATCACACTCCCTCACCACCACAGTCTTGCCACACTAACTCCACTGTCTGCCTCTTTCTCCGCACCCACTCACAGTCACACAGTCCTGTCATCCTAGTCTAACACAACACAACTTTCCCATTCTCACCACAGCACTGCATGGGAGGAATTTCAAGAAGCTTCTTTTGTTATCCCGACTCCTTTATATAGGTGGCAATAACAGAGTTCCCCCAGACGTTGTGCACAGGGAGAGGCGGAGGGCTATGGTGCACAGAGACTTAAGCACTGTCCTTGTATGGAGAGGCAAAATTATCATTCTCAGCCACACGTGTTACATCAATGTAACACATACTATGTGTGTCGCAGTGGCTGTTGCTGCCGTGTGAAGCACTTGCTCTTATAACAGGTGGTGTCAAAATGATCAATATGCTGTTTGATACAGCATTGTTTACCGTCTTTCCGTCTCACACACTATTTTTCATGTGATGAGATATGACGCAAACGTTCCCGTTTTCTCTGCAGAGGGAGCTCTCGACTTCGCTTCCCTTGTCTCCTGCCGGCGATGGCCTCGCGCGGGGATTCCCGTTGCCTCGTATCCAGCACCTCGTCCACCCGGAAAATTACATCTCCACAGTTATTGACTAGCTTATTTCAAGACAAGACCTCTGGTTGTGGACTATCACTCGCTGACGATGACTCTACCCCATCAGTCGGATGATTTGTCAGGGACGTGGGAAGACGTGTGAGTAGTCACTTCACGCTCTGGCTTGCTCTTGATTCAAGGGCCATATATACAGTGAGAGCGTTCATGGTCTTAGGAATATCACTGTCTTATTCTATTGTTTATTCATTGTCTTAGGAATATCAAGAGCATCTTCAGAAGTGTTTTAAGACTGCTACTCATAACTTGCACGTTGATAGCCTTAAGGACTTTAGCAATTAATGGGCCTACAACCCATATAACCAACCAACCAGTCTCATAACCGCATGACTTAGCCTGATGTGGTTCTCCCTAGTGGTGAGGTGAACTGGGAAGGAAGCAGTGCTCTGTCACCCACCAAGGACCCTCTCCATCAAAATTCTTCGCAGGAAATATTCCCTAAACTCTTCTCAGTCGCCAATCGCCCCTTAACATCTGCTATAAAGGATCTTCATCGGTACTACTGCTCATATTCCTCATGGTATTTCCTCGCTACATATCGCTACATTTGTATGCACATACAGCAAAAGGATATACGTGGGATAGCAGGCACTTACGAGGCAGCTGTACCTCTAATTCAAGTCGGGTTATAATCTTAAAACACTGGCTCATTAATATCCTCCGGTGAGATCCTTCCAGCTATTCGTAAAATATATGTGGAAGATGATCGTAAATATTTCATAAACAAAACTGAGTGAGGATGAAGAGCTGCGAGTTTTTATGACGTCAGGGAAGATAATGAACCGGGGATAACACGTCTCTTGGGACAGTAGCCAATGCTCTATTAAGGTTAATCTCAGTAAGCAAAGTTATTAGTGTTCTTATCTATAAAGCTCAAGTAAATAAAGATAAATCAGCGAGAATAGACATCTTGAGGATCTTGTATGCTGCAGCATTGAAAGGCGAGCCTTGGTCTGTCACAAGATAAAAGGAAAAATGATATTTTACAAAATGTTAACACTCTGATGTTGCAAAAAGAATAAGTACGTAAAAGAATTACTCAAATATACTCAACCAAAGAAAATGTTCAGTTAACTCTCTGGATTTGGGAATCAGATATCATTAAGAAAACTATCGTGTGGTCAAGGCCTGTAACTGAGTCCTCACTCTGGTTAATCAAGGTGTTTAAGAGGCAGTAAGGTGATATGTGGTCAGGTAAGCAGGTGTGAGTACAAGCCGGAGTAGCGTGATGAGTGTCAGACTGGCAGGTGGAACGTGTGGAGCCGGGGAGTTTGTTGTAGGAAGCGACGGTGAGGGGCAGGAGGATTGGCGGTAAGGGGATTGAAAAGTGGAGGTGAGAGGCAGGAAGGAAGGTGGTGAGAGGCAGGAAAAGTGGCATTAAGGGGTGGGAAGAGTGATGGTAAGAGGCCTGAGAGGTGACGATGAAGGGCAGGAGGAGTGACGGGATGAAGCTTTAGAGACATATGCGGAGAGACTGAAGGAACATTGTTGAACGAGCTAATGTTGGGAAACGGAAGGTGTTCGTAGCTTCTATAATTCCCTCTCGATCCTTTCTTTACGATCACAAAAGCGGCTTTCACAGTGCAACGTCTACTGGCGATCTCTTTCATGTGGTCCTCTTCTCTAAGGGATTTTGGTGAATCATTCTTCCTCTGACCATTTTTTCTTTTTGCCTCTCTGCTCTCTCATACATTGTTATATTTAAGGTCGAACCACTGCGCTGATCGTTGATAGAATACCATTTCCTTCTTACATTATCACGTATGATTTCCCTTATGGTTCTCTTCCGTCGCCTACCCTCTTTCTTCTCTCCATTACACTCATTCTTCAACTATTCCACGGTACACACTAACTCACTCTCCCTCCCATCTTCACTGTGACACTCGTTATCTTGCTCACAGTGTGATAATTACTCTCTGAATTCGGAAATGTGCAACATCGTGGAATGGGGAATCAATAAGTTGGTAAAACTGGTGCTAAAACGCACTTCTGCCTACATCTCTTCTCAAATCTTACTTGTTTCGAAGTTTTCAATTTCTAAACGCCTCCGTTCAGTTTTGCAGTGACATTACTATGTTAAATATAACCACATCCTCTACTCTACACTGAAAACTAATCTAATGAACATGGCAAAACATGCTTCACAGAAGCATTTTTCATGCAAGCAGCTATTACAACTGTACAGGGGTATCACTCATGGAGCTCTGGTCACATGTCCGGAATGTCTGTTCTTCTCCAGCTCTCCTGACTAACGTGAAATCAAAAGCCTCACGTTATCAACTTTCTTCCAGTCGCCTCTGTTTAAACATTACTTATTACCAGCTGCGATGACGCAGCTGGTGATCCCCCTCTCCATCTTACAGTTACCATTTTGGCTACTGAGTTGTGTGTCCCAGCTGCCGTGGACTGGATCCATGGCGTTCCTCTGGTCCCTGCTTGTAATAGCTTCTGTGTGATAAACAACCTCACAAGGATTTACAGATACATCATCTTTCTTCACGCAAGGAAGCTGTGAAGTCTTACTACAGTCCACACAACTTAGTAGCGAGAATTAATCCTTCCTGCCTTTTCCTTTTAGCTTATTATCTCGGTTTCCTTCGAGGTGGCTATGACTGAAGATGGCTTTTGCCAGTGTCATGTCGGCTACCGTATATGCATATATATATGGTGATTTCTGAGGAGGTTCTTTGAAATCCTGGCCAGTCAAACTAATAAGAGACCAAATTCTCATCTTTCTTGTTGACTGTCATTTCAAATGGCCCAGTTACTAGTGACAACAATATTCTTTTGATTTCCTTAGCAATCATAATCATAATCATATGGGAGGGAGCCATACTGGGTGTTAGACTGTGACGAAATGTGGAAACTTGAAGAGGTCATCCGTCAATCATTTCTGAATGGTTTTGATTCATTCTAAGTGGTTTGTAACAAGAAATTACTAAAATTCAAGTCAATCAGAACAAATATACGGCCTTTGGGATTACAGAGGATATGAAATCGGTAAAAAAAAAAGAAGGGGAAACATCGTAGGTCAGTCATTAATCTTCTCTGTAAAATTTCCATTCAGTGAGGTCAGTGGCTTCCGAAAACAATAATGAAAATCTAAGCAGCAACATCTGATATCCAATCGGCATGAAAAATGGAAATTGACTGAGGACTATCGATAAATCGTTTCTTAAACGATTCGATCCAGCTGATTCCATGGCGAGGAGTCGGACTGGGTCTGGCGTTGGCGCCGCTGGCGGGTGTTGGCGACGAGTGTGGAGGAAAAGACAACGTTGGTGGTGGTTGTGGCCGTGATGATGGTGGTATGGGGAGACGTTCTGACAGCCGGATGCGGGAATAAAAAAGGAAGAGCCATAGCAGGCGACCCGTGACAGGATGCAGGTGTTCCAGCTGTTATCGTGAATACTGATTGAAGGAGATCATCTTTACCACTATACAAAATCCTCACGTCTTATAATGAACCACAAGCACTTACGTATCTTCTGAATAAGTGAATTGCATCACTGAAGCTGATAGCTATGTATAATAATTTTCATGTACGTATTCTTTTTTCTTATGAATATAAAACTATCTATCTATCTATCTATCTATCTATCTGACGTCCGTTCCCTCCGGGATATCCCATCAAGTGGGTTGGCCACGTAAAAGCGTCTCCACTTATCCCTGTCCTTACATGCTTGTCTCACATGCACCATCCCATGCATTCTTCCACTTTATTTCCCCATGACGCAAGTGGTCTTCCTCTCTCACCCTCCTTATAAACCTCCCGTCGTGCATTCTGTCCACACACACACATGCCCTGCCCAAACCACCTCAAAGTGCTACATTTCACCCATCCTACTACTCTACAATTCATTCCTTTTGCATTCCCTACCATACTAAATCTCTCACACACCCCTCATTTCTATCTTCATTCCATCTTTTCATACCTCATGCTCCTCTCAAATAGGTCATTTCCACAGCCTGGATTCTTAATTCACTGGTGTGAAGAGCACCCAGAAGCGCGCCTCCTGGCCGTAGTATCCAGTGATGTGCTAGAGAGAAGAACGTTTTCTGTTTGGTTAGGGTCCCAGTCTGCGCTGTGAACCTGGCGTACTGTTTCGTGATGGTAATTCCCGAAGTGCGGGAGGCATGAACACGGAGCTGACGAAAATTGATACTGATAACTAACAATACTATGGAAGAAATGATCACTATAATGTCTTTAAACGAGGAAAATGGAAGACACATTCATATATGCATTGAGTTTTAAATGGAGTCTTCTTCCCGCGATTGCTGGTGATTTCAACATTATAGCAAATACCAATCCTACAAGCGCAAGGTAAAGTACGAAAAAAAGAGCGATGTAAATTCTTTACAAAATACTTTTACTCTTAGACTTCACTTGTTATATTAGCTTCTTTACAAACAAGTCGTATCTCGTCGCAATTCAAGTTCTGTCTCTCCATAATATTTACTGCAGGGACAGCTTAACAGAGCGCACAAAAAGTATTCATAAACTGTTTATAAACTTTATTTTCTTTAACATAAACCATAACCAGACGGAGGTTCACACAGACGTTTGTGGTCTCATGTAGCCAGTGGAGTGGCTGTGTGGCGTGAAGAACTCTTCTTACAGTTCACAGTCACCCTGTATGTTCGACCAGCTGACCTTGTCTGTGTAGGCGACCCGGGAGTCACCACGCCCGTCACCACCACCACAACATGAGTGATTTTCACTGCTCATCCTACCACTGCTTACGACTCCTTCTATCAGGAACACTGCTTGAAGGTAAGAATCTGACTCCGATGATGTGATAAATGGTATGCTCTAGTCATATCCAAAGGGAACATGGGAAAGTGAAAGACGTGTTCTGAAGATAGCCAGACGGGTTGGAGGTGCTACATGATTCAACTGAACCAAAGTAAGTCGTTATAACCACACCTGCCACTGGAGACATAGGATCACCTGAAGGGACAGCGTGTTGCTCAGCACCTACTGCCCTCCGTGTTTAATCATCCTCGAAATTTTATGAGACCTGGTTAACCCGCTGGTGGCTGGCAACCACCTTGAAAATCTATTAGTTGTACCTCATTCTCGCCTCCTTCTGGTTCCTCTTGATTTCATTCTGTTTTTCAGCATTTTGTTCCTCTTTCACTTTTGGAGTTTTCTTCTTCTTCTACAATTATGGTGGCGTATATTGTTTTTTTTTTTTCGCTCTTCGTTATCTTAAAGACTCTAAGCTTTGTTCAATTATCTTTTGTCAGTACTTCTTTTTTCATTTAGTTTTTTTTTTTCTGTATTCGACTACGACTTCTATTTCCTCTTCTCTGAACCCTCTTATCATTTTCATGGTATTTACTATTCCTTTAAATATCTTTATGTTTTCTTTCTTCCTTTTCAAATTCGGTGCATTCTTTTTCATTTCAGCACCAATCCCATTAACATCGTCCCCTGACTGACAAAGCAGTGCCAGTGCTCCTTATTCTAACCAAAATATGCGCAGAATATTACTATCTATAGCTCCTGTCTTTAACTTATCCTGACCTTAATCAATCTGGGTTTCACGTGCTACGTCATGCAAGTTTCCTACACTTACAGTGCTTAAATCTTCCTGTCTCTCAGAGATGTCAGTACACGTCTAAGTTGTTCTCCCTTGCATGACGATCTTTTCAACTTTAGCTTTCTCACTAGCATCATTTTGAAACTTCACTCATGAATATCTAAACTTATCCAACCCAAAACTTCCATACCTTCACCAGATAAACTGATATCAACATTGATCTCTGATCCCTTGGAAAAGCTAGCGTTTCACTTGCATTCACTTTCGCAGAGATGAATTCTTTTCTATAAACAGTCTTAACCTCCATTCAGTTACAACACACTATATGATCCTTTCTTTTCAAAATGATTTGGAATTTCTGATCTAGGCCTGGCAGTCCCAGCCTAGTTGTTACAAACGAACAAACTTCAGATGGAAGTTCTCATGGATTTCTGAACAAATTCTTGAAATTTTCTTCATTTGTCATAAAAGTAAGAGGAAGCACTTCTAGAAATGATTTAGCATTCCTCTGAATTATACACATTACTCCCCACTTCAATTGCACTGCACTGGATATGATATTTAGCGTACCTTCTTTTATTCTTTCCCACACACTACGTAGATTCAGGTCACGTAAGGGAAAATCAAACTTAAATGCAGTATATATCAAAAATCCCCTTGGAGTCAATTGCTTCTGTATAATACTTTTGTAATAGTACTAATGATTACTGATGACAGCTAGCAGAGTGATGAAAAGGTCGCTTCGTTAACGAATATTACGGTGTTCACTTTACCTTCCATCTAAATATATGGTCATATGTTCCGCCTACAATCTTGAACATAAAGCATGTTACTCTTACCAACCTTCACCAAACAGCCGACTTTCTCTCACTCATGTTACAAACTGATGGTATAATGAAAGGATCATTACAACCCCATTGAAGGATATCCCTTCGACTGGGTGGTTCTATTCGGGTTAATTATACCATGTCGATGATAATGTGTGATATCATTCTCGCGAGGGCTATACAGAGACAAAATACTCACTCTCTGATATTACTGCTTTAAAGAGAAAAAAAAATATTGGTAATCTAACACTGAACGAAGACAGGTAGAAACGATAGTGCATCTAGTCATCTGCCTCCTCCACTACTTTCCGGACTGAGACTAATGTGAAGGTCTTTAACCGCTCTCGCTAATATCCCAAACTCCTTCTGAGGCCATTGTGTTACGACTCCTCTCCCAGCGTCTCTCACGTCACCAGCACTTTTTTTTTCTTCTCTTCTAAAGCCACTTGTATGCCTTTTCTCAAAGAGCCTCCTACGTTGAGAGTGGCTCGTTTCATCCATTAATTTTTTGGCCATAACATACCAATCGCACAGCCATAAGTCCCACATAATTTATCTTAAATCTCCCCCACTCCCTCCTTCCGACCACCATCACCAACCAGCACTGTTAAATAAAGTTATGATAAGACGTCTTTACAGAGAATGGCGTATGTGGGAGACTTTACCTCAACTTATGGTAAACAAAACCCTTGAAACAGCAGCGTTGTCATCCACTGTGTCGAGACGCCTTGTGTCCTTCCATCCCTCCTGGCTTCGGCAACGATGTGAATACTGACCTCAGAAGCGTTGCCAGTGGATTGCAACAATAGAAAGAGTGATGGAATACACTGAGAATATAACTAGGAAGTCCAATAGGCCAATGACTACGAACGATACATAACATTTGACAGTTTGACTGTATGCTTTCGATTTCTTTCTCCTGGATCCGCCTTCCCGTAACCTGCATCCTCTCCTAACTTCAAGCTTCCATGTCCTGGCTGTAACTTCAAGATCAACTCATCCTGGACACGCGCCATCCTTCTCCTACGCTCCTTGGACCCTTATCTTATAGAACTCACGCACTTCGGCCCCACGTCTCCCGGATCCGCGGCTCCTGCCGAACGCCAGGATTCATGGTCTCCTGAGCCCGCTCTCGATGTTCCCACGCCCCTATAGTTCGCATCGTTAACAGCCTGGAACATTGTAAACAAGGCCCCCATGTCTTAATGCATACCGGAAAGCACGTGACCTGGTCAAGCAAGACTGCTCTCATTGGCCCAGGAGTTTTAATCCCAGAACCAAGGAGCCATCGGATGAAAAGTCAAACAACCAATGGGACATGGTAGAATTTCAGTGCCATCATACACACCATACACATCAATCACACAGTTTCTAATTCTATTTTGGAGTCCTTGAAACCTCAGTTGCCAAACTGTTTTAATCTCGCCTGTGATAACTGTTGGACACCGGTCAGGAAGTTTCTCTTTACTTCCTGACGACTGTCGATTTTCTCTGGTGAAAGTGTTCAGACTCAGTCACGGGCTGTCAAGTCCAAGTGGAGCCCCATCACGCCTCGGGTGGTTTGTTGTCAATCATCAGTCGTGGGATGTGAAACGTGCAGGGACCTCCAATGCTATAATTCTCTTTTACTCTTTACGTTAGCTGAGACGGCACGGGCAACTGAATGTCCTAATGAAAGCCTAGCTAGGTACCCAGTTTACGGACCAGCTCCTGCAGGGGGATGAGCAGATGGGTCAACTGTGAACCGACTGCCTCCAACAGGATTCAAACCTATTCGAACTCGATCCCTGGCCAGCCCATTAATGCAATATGATCAGGAGGAATAAACGCTACAGTACGGAGGTCCGTTCACGGCAGAAAAGAAAGTTAAAAGACGGACGGAGGAAACGAAGGAACATCTCATCAATAGGAACTGTCAAAGCTAAGAAAACCCACGGCACGTCAGATCTTTTGTAATGGTCGTGTTCTATCATTAGTGAGTTGACACATCTGTTGTGAGGGGCCTGTGCTGCTTTCAATAGCTAAGTATGCATATGTCAAACTGCGGTTATAGAAACAAGAAACCGCACCAGCCAAAATAAGAAATGACAAGACAAAGAAACAGGAACGAAGCAAGACCATCCCACAAAAGTTTCCATTAACCTTCCGATACAGAGAGAATAATATGAGCAACAACAACAAAAAATAATATATCGAACAAAACCGGTGGTATATAGATACCTTATGTCGAAATAATGAACAGAATTTTAGTAAAAAGGTAAATATTTTTGGAAAACGTGTACAAAAAAGGAAAAAACTTTTAACTTAGAAAGAACCGTTGGTCACTTTCAAGTTCGCAAACGTCTAAGAAAAGGCGATATTCTTCTTCAGAAAGTCACCAGATAACAACCCCCCCCCCAAAAAAAAAAAAAAAGTAAATAAATAAATAATAATAATAATAAATGAATTAATAAATAAATAAACAAAAAAATAAAAGAAAAAAATTAAATAGATGAATAAAATAAATAAATAAAAATAGAAAATAAGAGAAACTCTTAAATATGTCTTTCTTCTGAAGCATTCCTAAGAATAGAAAAGTGCCTTCTAAAACACCTAGTACATGTAGGTTGCGTATATCCGCCATAATAACCAATTATTTGGTCCTAATTTGTGATATTCGGTAGTCATGTCCAGGCAGATACTAAAGTGCTAATACGGACAGCACATGCTGCCTACACCATTCCTCGTTTCAAAACAAACAAGTCTTAGGGAAAATAAGGTAATCTACATTCAGTCCCAGTGCTTATGTACTGGTGGGGCTGGTGACACTATTAAGCCTGGTAAGCTTCGTGTCGTTGAAGGCGACTAAAAAAAGGGAAGGGAGCTGGGGGCTGGAAATCCTCCCCTCTCGTTTTTAATTTTCCAAAAGAAGGAACAGAGAAGGGGGCCAAGTGAGGCTATTCCCTCAAAGGCTCAGTCCTCTGTTCTTAACGCTACTTCGCTAACGCGGGAAATGGCGAATAGTATAAAAAAAAATATATATACATTTACATATATATTCATACATATTCACACACAAACCTCTTTTTACTTAATGTTCCTCGTGTAACAGCTACCAAAACAATGATTTCAAAATCATCAAATGTGTAATCATTTCCTGATTTGCCTAATGAGTAATATTAACGCGTCACAACTGCTTAATTAGTTTACCCAACACAAACATGAGTGTTGCTTTCCAAATGAGTGAAAACACACCAAAACCCGAATATATATTTTTTGAGGGGGAGAGAATTTGTGCTTGTATATATGCATGGGTCATACTTCTTAAGTATACTTTAAGGTGATCAGATTACTAACTTTATCTATCAGTAATTTGAGTAGAGTTGATATACACATTGTCCACAGAGACGAAAATCTATTCAACCAGTGAGTCCTGGTTTCATCAGTGTTAATTTAGTTATGCCAATTATAGGGACGCATAGAAAACGTGTCTGGTCATCCAAGGGGGAAGAAATCAGGACTGAGAGACGATGCTAATTTCGAGCTGGGGTGACACCATCTGACACAGGTGGTTTTGGGAGTTTAATCACCGAAGGCGTTGAGAGGAGGACGTCTTATTTAAACAGGGGGGAGGATTAAGGTCAAGGCTGGACGCCAAGAATATCCTTTTCAAGGCCCTAAGGAACTGTGGAGGGGCGTCGTGAAGTCGTATGAGAAGGGTTTTTTTTGCTGTGTGGAGGGTCAGTAGTGATAAATCCTGGAGACCGTCGGGAGGGTGTTGGTGCTCAAGAGTCGAGGAGAGATATTGTGTTTACGTTTACACCAGGGATCCCTGAGGTGTGGCTAAGACCCCCACTGGTTTGGAAGAGGAATGAGTGGAGCTCAGAGCCATATGTATTTCCCACAGATTGAAGCCCACTTCCACAGACTGAAGACAATTGTGGTTTTGTCAAGTGGAAGCAATGGGTCGC